>RJWJ010024247.1:0-25004 GCA_004363605.1 Indri indri | reverse complement strand
GTTAAGACTTGGGGCTCTGACTTGGGTGGGGCAAAGGCAATATATGTAACCTAAACATCTGTACTCCTGTAATACTCTGAAATAAAAAAAAATATATATATATATATGAAAAAAAAAGGCTTGAGGCCTTGGTCCCTGCTCTTGAGTGATTCTTCTAACAACAAATCTTACTTTAATATTTGTATAATGCTTCGCAGTTTGAAATGATTTCACCTCCATGATCATATTTGTTTCCTGTGACCACACTATGTAATAGGATGGGTATGAGAGAAACTGAGGCTGGCAGAGGATGCAAAGGAGGCAGTGAATGGTAGAATCAGAACTTAAATCTAGCCCTGTGGCTGTATTCTTTCCACCACCCCCATGATTCTGTTCCCTGGGTTTAGAAAAAGAAGATATCTTGGACAAGTGGACTTTATGATGGAGGTGAGGTCTGAACAAGACTTGAATTTTAGGTAGCTCTTAGACTGATGGAGGAAAGGACGAGAAAATAGAGACTAAAAGAAAAAGATAACAGAAAACAGAGGTTAGAAAGGATAGCTGCTGGATACATTATAGTGAAAGAAATGAAAGACTTAGTAGTGGTTTGGGTATTCAGAGTGAAGAAAAAGATAGAAACAAAATTGGCTCCAAGGTTTCAAATGTGAGAAACCAGTAGATCATCCACGTCATTACCAGAAACATAGATGAAAGAGGAAGCGGCTTAACACAAAAGGCTGTGAGTTTGGCCACAATCATAATGAGTATCAGGGGACAGTTGGACAAGCACGAAAATATATAGCAATGGAAAAATAAGATCTGGAAATGGATATCTTGGGGGCATAAACTTTGCAGTGGTATTTAAAACTGTGGGTTGATGAGAAGTCAACAGGCAAAGGAGGAAAGTAGTAGATTATCAGCTAAATGCTAAAACTTTGAGGGAAACCCACACTTGGTGGGGGGAGAGGAAAAAGTAGACAGGAGGGCTAGTGGTAGACAAGTAGTTGAATAAATAGTGTAGAGTCATGGATAAAAAGGAAAGAGAAAATTCAAGAAGTGGGAATTGATTATGTGATCACATAGAGCAGAAGAGACAAATAGAGTGAGGATTGGAAAAATATTCTTCATAGCCCTTATCACAGTTGTACTGAATTATTTTCATAAGTTAACACCTTTCCTAACTAGACTGAAGACACATAAAGGCAGACCTAAAATGTTCCCTACTGTAACTCTGATGCCCAGCAGTGCCCAATGCATAGCTGTCACTAAATAAATATTTATTTAATGGATGAACGAATGAATAAATAAATGGATGTAATTGGATTTCCTAACAGCACTACACTGACCCTTGGAAGTACAGTGTTAATAAAGTGATCGAGATTGATTTTATGTCATAGCGTAGTTTAAAAGAAAGATTTTTAAAAAGAAAGTGAGCCAGTGGAGGCATGTTTTATTAGCAGCCTCCTAGAGAATTGTTTTTGCTGAAGAAGAGAAACCAGCTCAAGTGAATTTCATATCCTAGTACACCATATATTTATCACATTTTGTTCCTCAAAGACCTTTGTCCTACTTCCAGATGATCTTCCAGAATTTAAGGTAGCCACCACGGTTGTCAACTTAACTAGTAATAGAAGGAATGGGACCCATCTGCTTTATCGCTGTGTTCAGTAGAATCGGAAGTTCGGTGGCTAGGCATGATGGAAGATGTGGAGAAACAGAGGTCAAAGGAAATGATGATACTACCCACAGAAAAAGATAACTAGGAATGGAACCAGGTTGGAGAGAAGTTAAAGAGTTCTGTGAAATAAACAAAAATGTGTGAATGTGTGTTTGGGGTGGCGAGACTGAAAAAGAGTGAGAAAACAAGCACAAGTAACACATGGGATGTACAAAAACACAGTTTCAAGTAGATTCCAAACAGAAAGAATTAAAGATGATTAGCTAAGTGTTTACATATGCTGGCAAAAGAGTCATAAGATATGCCATCGTATAATAGAGCTTAGGTAAAACAAACTGCTCATTTCCCATATTAAAGCTGCATTTCCTTTTCCTTCCCTTAACATACTAAATAATTATAAGAAAGTAGTTTCGACAAAAATACTAAATTTGCCTCCAGGACAAAAGATGTACAAACCCAATAATTTTATTCATGAAACCTATTATTAAATAGAATACCTTTACCAAACCTGAATAAATTGATGGACAATGCAGCTAGCCCCCAAATTTAGACTAGCAGAGAATTTTAGGAAATCACAAATACATAGGAAAAAAATATAATTCACCAAGTAAAAGACCAATAAGACATTTTCTCACCTTTTCCCTTATCCATTTACCTGATATTAGTTGCCCACATGTAAGTATATATATATATATATATATATATATATATATATATATATATATATGTGGGTATGTGTGGATGTGTATATGGATACCGAGGGATGTAGGGACCTATTTAAGGATTTCACTAGAGTCCAGTTGAATGGCTTCATACACTTAAGTCATGGGGTATGGATTCTAACAGTCTTTTATGTAAGCTGTTGTCTAAACAACATATAAACCACTTACTATGAAATGAAAGAAAAACCCACTTAATTCCTGTGTTTAAAAGACTTTTTAAAGAGGCTAGTAGTATCTAAGTAGTATTTTTAAGTGCATTATCATGTATAAGTAATATTTTCTACGGACTATTTTAAATGCTTTAAATATGTGACTCCTGTTTTCTCCAAGTATATGGCTTGATAATTACATTGCAAAAATATATTTTTCACTTAAATGAGGAAGGTAGCATTGCTAATTAAAACAATGTATATTGAAGATAAATAAAACAACCCTGATGCATCTTTCCAGTATATATTCATATTCACAGTCAATATCTCATCTTTTCATGCTATCAAAAATACCACATTCATGTTGAAATTATTCCAGGCTTTTCAAATTTTAGCAATCCTTCTACTGAATATATATCCACACTGGATATTTGCCCATATCAAGAATAGAACTGAGGCCGGGCGCGGTGGCTCACGCCTGTAATCCTAGCACTCTGGGAGGCCGAGGCGGGCGGATAGTTCTGAGCTCAGGAGTTCGAAACCAGCCTGAGCAAGAGCGAGACCCCGTCTCTACTAAAAATAGAAAGAAATTAATCAGACAACTAAAAATATATAGAAAAAATTAGCTGAGCATGGTGGCGCATGCCTGTAGTCCCAACTACTCAGGAGGCTGAGGCAGAAGGATCGCTTGAGCCCAGGAGTTTGAGGTTGCAGTGAGCTAGGCTGATGCCATGGCACTCTAGCCCAGGCAAAAGAGTGAGACTCTGTCTCAAAAAAAAAAAAAAAAAAAAAAGAATAGAACTGAATGCAAGAAAATAATTCAATAATGCCAATGAAACATCTGAGTTTTCTAAAGAAAGAAACAAGAGGATTATCTTATACATAGAGGTGTGAGAGATTTTTGGCAAAATGACACTTCTGCTGTGAATTTGATTTTTTCATGTCACTAAGATGCATATTTGTTCCTGGAGACACTCATTGTTCAGTGGGATCTAGTGTAATGCCTCACTTCATAGACTGAATTAAGTGCTAAAAACAAGAAGATACTTATATTTCCCTCTCGACCCATCGTACTTATAGAAACCCAACAACCAAACTGCCCCTCTGTATATATTTCTCCCTTTCTCTTTTTATAGTAAAATCCAATATCACATGATGAAAGGAGTTGTTTTCTTCCTGACCAGCAAACCCCACCACCACAAACGCACATAAAATACAAAAATCACGGAAAGGAGGTATCATACTGGAGATCCCTAAACACATTGGTCTTACCTCACTCTGAAGGTTAGAATGCTGCTTCTGTAGGCTCACTTTTCTTTCAGACACACAAACTGTAGATTGCTGGACTACTTGACCCTCATGAAATGCTTGGAGCTGGAACTTGAAAAACCAGCCTTTCCTGTTCCCACAATCTATTTACACATTGAACACACCCGGTAGCACAGAGTAATGTTTATCTGTGGTAGACAGCTATTCCATGAAGCAGGCAGTATCTCCACAGCTGAGCTTTCAAACAGCAATGCCTCTGTTGATTAGCAGGGGAAAGGTAATAGATTTCATCTTCTAAAGCACATTTAGAAAGATTTTGAACATGAGATACTTTCTACACCATTTTTTTTCTTTTTTGAAACAGGGTCTCGCTCTGTCACTCAGGCTAGAGTGCAGTGGCATCATCATAGCTCACTGCAGCCTGAAACTCCTGGGCTCAAGCTATCCTCCTGCTTCAGCCTCCTGAAGACCTGGGATCACAGGCATCCACCACCACACCCAGATCATTTTTTCAATTTTTGTAGGGACGGGGTCTTGCTATGTTGCTCACGCTGGTCTCGAACTCATGGCCCCAGGCGACCCTCCTTCCTCGGCTTCCCAAACTGCCTGATTACAGGCGTGAGCCATCCTGCCTGGCCTCCCTTGCAGATCTCATAAGGGCTGAGTTTTAGGATTTTTAAGGGTATGTCCATTGTGGGTCTCCCTTTGGGGAATGGTCCTAAGGCTTCTGGAGTCTTGGCTGGATGCCCAAAATATTAAATGAGGTATCATCAAGATATCTTTGCACTTGCTGGGCTGGGGCTCCAACATCCCCCAAACTGGTCAAATGGTCCAATATCTCTGTTTTTCTTTCGACTCTATAGCAGATACTCTCTGGTCAGTCTTAGGTAGTACTGTCCTATCAAAATGAAGCCCAGCCCTCAGACAAAGACTCTTAGAAAATCTTTAAATGGTCTTTTTGAAGATCTTGATTTGCATAGCTCCCTCCTCTCTGATGCCGTTTGGCAAATTCCAGCTTCTTTGGGTCTATTGAATTCTGATTTCTGCCTCCTCAGCTTAGCAGGTCCACAGTGTTCTGCCTGGAATCCAGCTCACTGTGTCATTGTAAAATTTTTCCCAAGCAGAGCTCTGAAGCAATGCTTGAATTACTGTGTGAGTTTCTTTTCTCACCAGAATCACTGCATTGTGCTGCCTGCTGTACAATGCTTGAATGTCAGCTCGTATACTTTTTTCAGTTTTCTGATCATGTATGGCAGGGGGTAGTCCAGTACCAGCTATTTTATCACAATCAGAGTGAAAGTCTCCCAAGGGGATTCATTTTTTGACCAGATTTAAGTGTCATAAGAAACCCATTCGCCCTGCTCAACCTTAAAGTCTTTCACAATTTTAACCCCTCTAAAAACATAACCATATATGCATCATGTGACAGGAAGGTTTTGGGGAACAACATCAGGAGAGATGGGGTAAATTAGTTTGCTGCTGCATCCTTCACCCTTACCTAGTGTCTTAATTTAGGTTCCCTTAGAAACAGATGCTGAGATAAGAATTCAAGTGGAAGCAGTTTATTTGGGATGTTATATTAGCTTCCCATGGCTTCTGTAACAAATTATCACAATCTTGGCGGCTTAAAACAATACACATTTATGGCTTTACTGTTCCGGAAGTCAGAAGTTTGAAATCATTTTCCCTGGGTTAATACCTAGGTATCGGCAAGGCCATACTCTCTCCAGAGGTTAGGGAAGAATCTGTTTTCTTGCCTTTTCCAGCTCCTAGAGCTGCATTCCTTTTATCCCTTGTCTCGTGGCACCTTTCTCCATCTTTGAAGCCAATAATGAAGGGTCTTGCTTCACTGGTCACACTGTCTTCTTCTTCTAAGTCAAATCTCCCTCTACCTTCCTTTTATAAAGATACTTGTGATTACATTTATGGCCCATCCAAATAATCCAGGATAATCTCCCCATCTCCAAATTCTTCACTTAATCATATCTGCAGTCTCTTTTCCCATATAAGGTAACATTAACAGGTTTAGGGATTAGAAGCTGGATATCTTTTGACACCATTACCCAGCCTACCAAAGTCCACACTCTGGCCCCTGGAAATTCACATCCATCCTACATGCAAAATACATTCACCTCATCCCATCAACCTCAAAGTCTCAGCCCATTTTAGTACTAACTCAAAGGGAAAGATCTCATCATCTAAATCAGGTATGGAAGAGATTCTGGGTATGATCCATGCTGGGGGAAAATTCTTCTCCATTGTGGACCTGTGAAACTAGAAAGCAAGTCATCTACTCTTAAAATACAATGATGGGATAGGCATAGAATAAAAGTTATGAATAATCTGATTCCAAAAGGAAGAAAAGGGAAAGAAAAGGAGTCAGTGTCCCCAAGCAATTTCAAAATCCAACTAACAAGTTCTATTAGGTTTCGAGGCCTCAAAATCATCTTCTATGGCTCAATGCTCTGCACTCTGGGCCTGTGGTTCAACCATTTGGGACAGAGGCTCCACCCCAGGTCCTGACCTCTGACCTCTGGGCCCATTTCATTATTACTGATCAATATTCTTGTGTTTGTTTTTTGGTAGGTTGCCTGCCTCATGAGTTAAATACAATCTTTTAACATGTGTTTATTTCATATCCGTATGAGTGTTATGATTTAACGCCATTCTAAAAATTATCTTTTAATCATTTTAGAGGTCAAATCAAAATGCCCAATACATTCACTTACCAGAGCCAATCAAATTTCAATGATAGACAAGTACACCTTGTGCACGATTTAAGCTCAGATATATCTTTTCTTGGCTCTCCCAGGGAAATCCAAATCGCCAATAGAATGTTGGTAACTCTGTTTTCCTAGTTTTAATTTTCTAATCTAATAACTTAGTATTTGTTTTATTTTGCATATATTTATAGCTCATAAATTATTCCCAATGTTGGCAGAAATGTATGGGAATTTGATTTCAGAATCCGATGATGTGGAGAGCTCTCTAAATGGATTCATGGTTTATAGAGATCAAATGTCTGTTGAATGAGAGACAACAGATAAGCTCATTTGACAGTCTTTTTGTTTGTTCATATGTTTTTGAGCTCAAATTAATTAAGAATTTTGTATCTTCTGGAAGGAGAACAGTTTTTTGATATGTGGACCAGTGAGTTTTTCTGTTTTTGTGTTTGCTCTTGACTCATGGCAGAAATTGTAGAATTGAATTTATAAGCTCTGTTTCTCTCTGCCTGCCTGTATGCCTCCGTGTCTGTAATTCAGAAATGATTTCACCTCTGACTGTGTGATTTTGTAATGTTTTCCTACCTCTGGATTATATTAATATATTAGATCATAAAATCTATTAATTTAAAGGAGCTGTGTTCTGATTGACATATCCTGTAAATAATGGATTATATAAATTGGATATGCCTAAAATTCCCTGAAAATAAAGAAATTGAGCTATGATATTTTTCAATAAGCTAGATTTAAACAATATATGTTCTCCCAGAAACCAACTCACAACCTTTTAAGAATGTAAATTCACATAATTTAGCGAATCTTTGGCAGACATGACTAGCTTAATATTTTGAGGTTTGCGATGGTTAATTTTATGTGTCAACTTAACAGGGGTAAGGGATGCCAAGATGTCTGGTAAACCATTATTTCTGAGTATGTCTGTATGGATGTTTCTGGAAGAGATTAACATGTGAGTTGGTGGACTGGGTAAAGTAGATGGCTCTCCCCAGCATTGGTAGGTCTCGTCCAATCCATTGAAGGCTCAAAGAACAAAAAGATGGAAGAAGGGCAAATTCACTCTCTCTGAGCTGGGACATCCATCTTCTCCTGCCCTCAGACATCAGTACTCCTGGTTTAGGCCCACGGACTCAGACTGGGACTTATAGTATCACTTGTCCCTCCCTTGTCAGGCCTTCAGACTCGCACTGAATTATACACATCATCCAGCTTTCCTGATTCTTCAGCTTGCAGACCGCGGGACTTCTTGGCCTCTATAATTGAGTGAGCCAATTCCTATAATAAATACACACACACACACACACACACACACACGTATCTTATTGGTTCTGTTTCTCTGGAGAACACTAATATAGGTTTTATAAAAACAACTGTATCTTCACTGATTTATCAGTGTTAAGTATAATGCAAACACATTTTTATGCTTCTTGGGTATATTTTTCCTGAATTTATACAGTTTTACTCATTATGTGAACTAGAATTACTTCTACTAGAAGTTTAAAATTCGAAAATCATAAATTTGTTTAACTAAATTGAGTTATTTTTCTGACAAACTTGTATTTTCCTCAGTAATGAGGTTTTGAAGTATGTCAGCTTGAGAACATTTCTATAAATCTTCAGAAGAACTGAAAATCTTGGATGACATTACAGTGAGTTATTGGACATTAAATGGGTGGCTAGATGAGTTTGCTGCTGCATGCTTCATCCTTACCTAGTGTCTTAGTTTGGGTTCCCTTAGAAGCAGATGCTGAAACACGGATTCAGGTGGAAGTAGGTTATTTGTAAGTAGTTCATAAGATAACATACTGACATATTGATTACTAAACATATTTTACTTTATATACTTGTGCTTATTATTTTTACATGCTACAAAGAGGCTAATTATTTGGGTCTGTCAATGAACATGTTCATTTCTTCCACATTGAGAAGTTTTATAAGGCATGTGTGTGGCTGAATAAAGGTGGCTCAGGTGTATTCATCAGCTGCTCTGATAAAATCACAGGCAGTACACAATTATGGACCCCTAGTCTACTCTGTGATATAGAGACGACTTTGCTTTAAAGTTATAATTTATATGGGTGCATGATAGTCTACTAGGGGTCTCAAGATAAAGCGATATGTTTTGATGATTAAAGGAAAAAAGAGAATGTTTCTGATCAAACTAAAATTTTTTTTTTACTCTAGAATAGGAAAGAGGGTGGTGAAAGACAAAACTCAGCATGTACAGAAAGCTCTAGAAAGTTCACAGACCTAGAATTTGAAAAGGAACAAATTTGTGCTCAAATTGTCTAAAGCTGACTCAGTTTTCATGAGTTAGCTCATAAGATTTTCAGAAAAAGCTCATGGTTACTTTAGTATCAAACATTATATTGAGCATGAAGTCAACCTGAAAATTTTATTTATTCTCTGTTTAAAAGATCAAGTTTTGTTGGAGTGTTTGTCTGCTTGGCATAAGATATTGTAAAAGGACACTCTTCAGATACATTCGTTTTCTATGGTGTTGTAACAAATGACTAAGACCTTGGTGGTGTAAACACACATACACACACGTTTATTTGCTTACAGTTCTGGAAATCAGAAATCCTAAATCATTTTCTCTGGGCTACCTTTTTTATAATCTGCCCCCCAAAGCAGAGATCCTATATCTCAACAGAATCATTTTCAACATATTGTTCTTACTATATCATGACCATGATTAGTCTCTTTAAAATAAAAGAAAAAAGTAAAAGTTACATTTTTAATGTTTATTTAAATATGTATTATATTGCCACTTTGAGTAATATGTAGCCAAGCTACAACCATTCACATACTCAGGCTTCCGTAATCGTATCTTAGGTGCTCAAATGACCTGGCAATTTTATTTTTGCCTTCCTCAAATGGAATCCTAAATGAAAAAGAAAATAAAATAATGCTTCAAAATGTATGTCTCACTTAAAACCTTCCTTGAGATTTTCCATAACTCCCTGGAAAGTCACAAAAATTAATCATGTCATCTTATAACAAGAGAGGTGGTAGAAACAGATTTATTTGATATACTACTATTTATGAGTTGTATAGAAAAACTTGTCTGATCAAAAGAGGTTCTCAGCCTGTATTAAGTAAAATTGGAATAGAGAAATATTATTCACATAAATATTTTAGAAATTGTATTATGTACAGGAAGGTCTTAGGTATATGTCAGTACACTTTCTGTCCATGATGTGTTGCTATTTAACAGAGTCCTAGTGGTGCTTTCTGTGATGATACTAGTCAACAATACCATAGTGTTATAAGGTATAATTCCAGTTACTAATTTTAAATGTTTGGTTGCAATCTGATTTTTAATTTGCATCTACCCTCTTCTAGGTCAGAGATTTTCAAGTGAAGAAGCATATCGAACTCATTTCTGGAGATTTATTAAAATATAGATGCTTAAGCCTATACCATACATTGTGGAAAATAGACTAAATCATTATGCCTACAGACATTTTTTCAAAAGTTCTTTTCTGACTTTATAATATTCCTTTTTTGCACACCACGGGAAAAAGTAATTTTATTTTCAGTTGCATTATTCTCGTTATGCCCTTCCACAAGATTTTCTCTTGTGGAAATTATATATTATTTCACTTGTAATAAGTTAACCACACCCTTTATAAGTCTCTGTCTCCTCCAGATTGTTATTAGATTTACACTGATGCTTCCGGGAAGACCATACAATCAGCTATAGGCAAAAAGCTTTATCTTTAAAAACAAGGACCATCTCAGAGCCCAGTGAAAAAGACAGTACCTCAAATACTTCGAAGGTAGGCTCCTGAGCACAGGTTTCTCATGTTATCATATAACTACCTTTAAGACAATATCAGAGGACAGAGTCAGAATTTTCAAAACATTCATGACACCATTTAACGCAATGTCCAGCAGAACAAGACCTAGGAGTACGAAGTCCAAAGACCTGTACTATAAAATCTGTCCTTTTCTCCTAACCTGTCTGGCCATCCCTAAATAAGACACAAATGAAAGTTCTCGAAAGTAAGGTATTGAATGAGACAGCAATTCTGCCTCTCTGCCTCCCTCCTTCCCCTGAGTGTGGGATTCCTTGCACGTGTGGAGGGGGATTTGGCAGGGGCTGGGTTAGGCTGATGCTCTGCTGGTCCTGGCCCCCATGTTCCGTGTGAAACCCACGAGCGCAGTTGAGTACGATTCTTGGATGGCAGTACCTCTCTGCTGACCTTCCCCTGCCCCTTGGCTCTGCAGAGGGCTTGACACCATGCACCCATTCACACTCCAAACTCCACCTCAGGCATCAAACAGAGAGTGTGAAAGAGCCAGGAAGCCTGGCTCCTTACAGGGTCCCAGTGACCATGGGTGTCGAGTAGCACATGGACTGTAAGGTGACCACTTCCCCACACGGAACCATGGTTAACCCACCTACTTTGGCCTTTCTGGCCTCGTAAGGGAAAATGCATTTGTATAGGAAATTGGTCTCTTAGGCCAAACTAAGATGACTACGCAGTGTTTTTTCTGGCCTGGCCCCCTCAGCTAGCCAGCCTTCCAGCGAGGAATGAGTCAGCATACTCATTTAACCAAGGTGTTATCTCCTATGTGAATCCATGCAATCACGCTTTCCCATGGCATGTTGCCACTATTGCTCAGAGACATATATAAGTGCTCACCACGTTCTCAGCCATGCTTTTCGCTGCTGCTGTATCCCCCGGACAATAAAGAGCATGTCTCACCTGCCTGCTGCCACTCGCCTTTTCTTCCAACTTCCGAAGCCTGCACTGGAGCACAAACTAGGCACAGAGCCCACTCCCCACAGGCCTTGAATGAATTCCTCAGATGGACATTCCAATGAAGTATCCAGGAGTCTATGTTTTGTGCTACTAGTCAGAGTCGAAAACCAAAATAGTTTTAAAAATATAAGATAGCTATTTGTTCAATACCTTAAGATCTGAATATAATGATCAATTCTCTCATTACCCACCCTAGAGGAACCCACTTTTCACTGAAGAACACAGGACTACGAGAAACCCATGTCCTGGACACAAAGATGCATCACTTCAGGGAGGGAGGGGCAATGTTGTCACCATCATGTGATCAGCTGAAGGTGACTCTTCACCTGTGGTTGCCAGGGAGAGGCCTGCTTGCTATTCACATGCACGGAAGAGGAAGAGATGAGCTCAGCTAATGCTGGGAGGGCTTCACGGCTCTCTGTTAGGGACCACACATTTGTGGGTGGGCGTCTTGACAATGAGGTGTCTGGAAATATGAGGTTCAGTGACCATGATGTAGCAAGAAAGGCTTCTTGAGTTTAGACAAGCACATCTTCCAAAGAGCTCTAAGCACAACCCTGACACTATTTCCTTCATTCTCAGGACACTCCTGTGGATTAGGCAAAGGCCAAGCCAAGTCATAGAGGCAGAGAGAGGGCGAGTCGGCAGGCAGGAGGAGCAGAGAGGAAAGCAGAGTGGGAACCGCCTGGCCCATCCCTCTGCCCAGCCCTCTCCTGTCTCTCCACAGGATCCAGCATGCTGTGGTTCTCACAGCCAGTGCCTGAGCGCTCAGCAGTCACCTGAGAACCAGACCCAGCTGCACACTGGGGAAGCGTGCCTGCACGCCTGGTGCTAGGGACGGAGACGGATGCAGCTGTTTATTAAGGGCTCCCCTGTGCCACACACAGTGGGAAGCAGCAGTGTGCAGGCACAGGGGACTTATTCTTTGGGGAAGCCAAGATAGAGGGACACTTATTACCCTCATTTTTCACATAAGGAAACCTGCTCAGAGGGAGTAAATCAAGGTCCAAGATCACATGGCCAAAAAGAGGTGAACTGGGATCTTGAACCAGACCCCTGGATTCCATCACTAATGTTGGCTGGGCAGCCGCTGACCAGCCCCCTCTGAAAGGGCAGCGGACTGCACAGCATGGCCCTCGAGAATCCTAGGAACAGTGAAAACCTCAAATGTGGGCACTCACAGGCAAGGGGACAGATTGCCGCAACACTTGATGTGACACCGTTTGTAAAATAGTACAGAGCATGAAGAGTATTGGAGTATCGTATGTGCTTTTCAGTCCATCACTCAGGACAGAATTACACGGGTTATTCTTATCCCTCTCAAAGCATATATTAGTATTTGGCTACTGATAATTGTTTGTGGCTCTATCAGATGTGTGATCATTAAAATGAATAGGTGTTTAATCTGAAAACGGGCTTGATAATTGTGTTTTGAATAAAATACATTTATAAGTAATCCCACTCATTAATAATTAAAAACCATTAAAAGTTTCTTGATTTGCTTGTGTTAGGCCAGATCATAGGTTTTACATATTATTATGATTTAATTTACCAGTGTTCACAACATAGGACAGAAAGATGTATTCACTTATCTCCAGTCTTCTTTTGGAATAAGTCAGAGTATAAAATAAATAAAAAACTATTAATATATCAACCTGACCATAACTCCTTTTTTGTATTTTTCCTTATGGTCCCATGACTTCCCAATCCCCATGTAAGAGCCCCTGCCCCATTAAGCTCATGCCAGCCAGTGTGCCCCCTCCCCCCACCCATCGCCATCATCGCCCTCTGACTTTAGACCTTCCCTGCCATGAATAAAGCCACTGGCACCTCAGTCAGGGTATTCAGCCCCACCGCAGTTCCTAGCTTCCTGCTGGGAATACAAGAGGCCTAGGAGGCCCCAGCCAATCCCCTGGCCTCTCAGGGCCTTCCCTGCTTAGAGCCAAAGAGGATGTTTCTCCCTCTCTCCCTCAGCCAGCTGCTCCCACCAGGGCCACTGCCCTCACCTGTCACCACTGGAAACTGCTCCTCTGAAATCATTGATTCAAACAACCCCCACTGACCATGCCTTCCGCCCCCCATCTCTCTATGGGATAGCTCCCCCTGGATGTCTCGCAGAACCCTCTTACCCCAGGTGACAGATTACTTCATATAATTTTACGTATTTGAAAGAAGCTGAGAGAAGAACAAACATATACTTACAGATTTCGTTATGTTAACTTTGTCATTTCTGGTTGTCTTCATTTATTCCTGTGAATTCCAGTTATTATCTGCAGCAATTTCCTTAACCCAACACAGCTTTGCTCCCACCCATCCCCTTTGTGCTGTTATTGGAAAATATATTACATTTCTATATATTAAATGCACAATACATTCTATACATATTGTTCTATACAGTTGCTTTTAAAATCAGTTAAGGGAAGAAAGGAAAAAAATATGTATTTATGCTCTCTTTTATAATTACATGTGTACCTTCACCAGTGCTCTTTGTTTACCTTATTTATTTATTTATTTATTTTTGCATGGATTTGAATTACTGTCTTAGATCACTAGCCTTCAGCCTGAAGAACTCCCTTTCATCTCTCTTCATTCTTTTTTCTTTCTATTCCTCAACTGGGAAATCTCAGTTGACCTATTATCAAGCTCACTGGTTCTTTCTTCTGCCATTCAAATCTACTGATCAGCCCTCTATCGAACTTTTCATTGTAGTTATTATAGCTCTCAACTCCAGAATTTCTGTTTTGTTCCTTTTTATAATTTCTATCTCTTTTTTGGTAAACTCTATTTGATGTGGCATTGTCATACTTTCCTTTACTTCTTTAATCATGGCTTCCATTAGTCCTTTGAAGACATTGATAATCATGACTTTGATGTCTTTGCCTGTTAAATCTCACATCTGGTTCCTCTCATAGGCAATTTATTTTGCCTGCTTTTATTCTGGGTTATAGGTCATATTTTCATATTTCTTCGTGTGTCTCATAATTTTTTGTTGGAAACTGGGAATTTTAGATAATATGTTGTAACAACTCCAAGTATTGGTCCCCCATGAGTGCTTATTATAATATTATCTGCCTGTGCATTTGTTTAGTGAGTGGCTAGATTATTTTATTGAAGTCTAATCCAACCCTCTTCCCTCTCCCTTTCAGTGTGAAACCTTTGATGTTGTTCTTCATGTTGTGCGGACTCGGGTATGACCAGAATCATACTGGAATAACAGCAGTTTTGGCAGAGCTCCTTGTCTCTTTCCCTGACCACACCCAGCTGTTTAACTCCACTAACTGCTGGCTAATTGCTCTATCATTTCATTCAGTCTCAGAAAGTAGCTTCAAATATTTCCAGTTTCCTAAAGGAAAGATACAAGATCTATTTCTTATGTATATATTTCACTACAAAAATGTCATGTATAATTTGTGCTTATACTATACTAAGTTAAATATTAAGTTGAATAATATATTAAGTTAAAATACTATATTACAGAACACAGCAAATTGCATGATCTCAACTTGAAAATGTGTACCCTTCCTCTTCCTGCACCTCCATTTTCAGCCCACCATCTCCCCCTTTACAGCTAGAAAATGTCCTTAAAATCCTTGAAGACCTAGATAAAACACTTTTTCTTCTTTCAAACTTTATCTCATTTTTCTAGGCATTTTTTCTTATATTTGCACTCCAATGACATTCTTCAGAAGATAATATACCAATATGGTATTAGTTATCATTTCTGCATGGAGGGTCATTTATATTTTCTTATTTCTAAAAGTCTATATTTTATTGTTTAGATGGAACATGAAGTACTTTTGTAATAGAGAAAGAAACAATAAAATCTCCTTAGAAAATGAAAATGAAATCATGTTCCATTGGGTTTTACAGAGGGGCTTTAATTGTTAGCATTATGATTTGTGATCACCTTCACACAAGTTAACCTAGGAAAAGAGTCTGGAACTACCGTAGTTCA
The DNA here is from genome assembly GCA_004363605.1 of Indri indri. NCBI lineage: Eukaryota > Metazoa > Chordata > Mammalia > Primates > Indriidae > Indri > Indri indri. The sequence continues at coordinate 9,742 of RJWJ010024247.1, read as the reverse complement.
TTTCTCAAAGGACAAGGTGGCTGTAGGCCATTTCAAGCACATGTTCAAAACTGAAATAACTCATAGTCTCCCCTTCATCACCTGTCTCTTCTCTCATATACCCTACCTTAGTTGTCACTGCTTCTCCAGTTGCCCAACCAGATCTCAAAGTCATCCTCAAATAGCCCCTCTCATTCACTATCATGTTTATTTGGGCACCAACTCTCAATTCTTCCTTGGAAATATTCCCAAACCATCCTGATTGTCAGTGTCATAGTCCAGGTCCTCATTTTCTTTTGCCTGGGTATTTGGCACAGCCTCTTGCTGGTTTCTCTGGTCAATTGTCATACTTTTCCGGGTTTTCATCTCACTATTACTGGGTTCTTTTTGTTTTTATTTTTGAATTTTTCAAAAATCTGATTGTGCTAGTGTAATTCAGAGTCTGACTCTATTTTTTTATGTTTGACTACTGATATCTTTTATGCCTCATTCCTTCATCTTCTTTTGCCCCACAAGTAATCAAGCTGATAAGAAAGCCTGAGTGTTCCCTCTCAGTAGAAAATTCAAACCACACCAACCCATTCCTGTGCATGGTATCATTCACTTTAACCTCACTCACTACCCATCATAAAAACCTCAAGTCATTTTTACACCTGCTTGGGAATTGCCCTGCTCTTCCTAGAAAGCCTCATTATTATTATCATTTTTTTTTTTTTTTTGAAACAGAGTCTCACTCCATTGCCTGGGCTAGAGTGCCATGGTGTCAGCCCAGCTCACAGCAACCTCAAATTCCTGGGCTCAAGCAATCCTCCTGCCTCAGCCTCCCAAGTAGCCGGGATTACAGGCATGTGCCACCATGCCCGGCTAATTTTTTTCTATATATATTTTTAGTTATCCAGCTAATTTCTTTCTATTTTTTTTTTAGTAGAGACGGGGTCTCGCTCTTGCTCAGGCTGGTCTCAAACTCCTGAGCTCAAAGCATCCACCCGCCTAAGCCTCCCAGAGTGCTAGGATTATAGGCGTGAGCCACCACGCCCGGCTATATTTTAAGTAATAAATCTTTTCATACCCTCTTGGAGTGTGTGTGTGTGTGTATGTGTGTGTGTGGTGTCATTGGTCTCCACATCTAAATCAAGTTTTGGGCAAGTGTCCATCCTGTATCTTAGAGGTGGCCACAATAGTATTCTCCTACTGTTCACTTCTGGTTGCTCTGCAAAATAGAGTACAAAGTACAGCCCATGTGACTCTTTGCCAGTTCTCCTACTCCTCTAGCCTCACATCCTCATCTCCTCCTCCCCACACAAACCTATGCTTCAGCCCCTGCTAATCCATTTACAGAACATTCCGTGTCCTGCCACTATCACTGATTTTATATCTCATATTCCTTTCCCTGGAATGCCCTTCAGACCTTCACTTCCCTCTTCCCTTTCCTAACCCCAAGCCACCTTCTTTCTCTCCGACATCTAAAAAATGTTTTTCCCCATCCCCTAAGTCTAGGTAAAATGTGCTGTTTCCTTAAAGTCTCCGCTAATATCTCTAGGCAGAGATTTTTCTCTGTGTTTCCGGATCCATGATTGATAGCATTTAAATTATTTTTCTTACCTGTTACAGGTCTCTCTCTCCCTGCAAGAATCTGAGTTTTTTAATGGCAAGGACCTTCCCTTTTTCATCTAATATACTTGGTCTTCCCTAGCACACTCTCATGAATATAATCACTACCAAATAATGTTGGTTGAGTGAACAAATAATTTTTCTTCAAAATAAAGTGGACTTCTTGTTAAGAATGAATGGATGTTGGTAAACAAAAGATTGTGGGTTCTTTGAGATAGAGCAGGAACCAGAAATTTTCTTTATTTGTCTCTTGTGTTAGATGCAAATAAATGTTAAGAAATTATTGTATAAGAGATGTCAAGAAATTTATTGTATAAAACAATTGTAAAGTATTTAAAATCTAGCTACTAAAGTCTTTAATTTTTGTGGGAGTGGCAAGGTGAGAGGAGCTATTTGTTACTCCCAGAACATAAACACTTCATCATTACTAAGTGAGATTTATTCAGGCCTCAATGATGCTTCTCTGTTAAACTTAATAGCCATAGAAAAAGCAATGTGACCTCTGTGGCTTGACAATCATGAGATAATCACATAACAGAAATGAAAATGACTCATGTGTCTCATCCTCCCTCCCCATAAAAGGAAATTTGGAAATTATGGGTCACAGTGCCTTTCTTCTGTTTTGGCCATTTTGCTAATGGAAGAGTTAAGAAAACCTTCTCATCACACGACGGCAAATATTTCCATCTTTCCTTAAAACCACTTGAAGTCTGTAGTTACTAACTTCATCTAAGAACATGCCATTTGTAATATATTATTGAGACTTAGATGACAACCTAGAAGACAAGCTTATCACAACAAGAGAAATAGTACATTGGATCACATTCCATTCATTCAACAAACATTAATTGAGCATCTACTATGTACCTCTATCATAGCACTCAATCCACTGTGTCTTCCTTATATTATCACAGATCTCTCTCCCCCGTAAGTCTCTGAGCTTTTGACAGCATGGGCCATTCTATTTGTATATAGTACCCACTACTATGTATTGGGTTGGCACACGGATCCAGTGCTTAGGGAGATTTAGCCTCATGACCCTGTGGAGTTTACTCATACCTAAGGCCTGGAAATCCTGAAAGCAACAGGATGATATAAATGTAAATTTCTATGTTGAGGTTCATAAAATCAACAACCAAGTACATATAAGGAAGAGAACATGCTTGAGAGTGTGCTATACTTCATATGAAAAGTTAGGAGAAATGTTTTTGTAGTCCAAAGTCTCAGTGAGATGTGCCAATAGGTTTACACAATTGCTAAGAAAAACACAAAAGATCAAATTCCTGACTGCTCTCAGAGCTTCTATACTTGACCTACTCTGTGGCCATCGGAGGACTTGTTTCACGATAGATCCACGGACATCAACCATCATCAAGTTCTCAAGCCTGCATGGCAATTATGGCAATCAATCACGTGTTACCTAGCTGGTTCCTTCACCCACTCCCAACTAGTGTCATTTTTTTTAAACTTCCATCACTGTCTTCAAACCATGTTGTCCCTCACTTCCTATTTCATCATAGCAGATGCTGTCTGTGCCTTCAAATAATCCCCTCAGGTCACACCATTCCAGTACATGCCAGCTTCACTCTACTGTAAGCACCTGCAACTCACAACTGAAAGCTCTTATCTCAGTTAGCTTGGGGAAGACGGGAAGCCCCGGGATATTAATAACCCTGAGAGCAGCTCTCAGCCAATGAGAGATAGGCATCGGAGGAGAAATATTCCAGTTCCCTTGCCCCTAAAATGGGATAATTCTAATGTACATGATACTCTGTTCCCTAGAATTTCCCAGCAGGATTGTGCCCTAGTTGCCCGAAGCAGAAACTTGCTTCATAGCACATATTTTATTCACTTCCCCTCCCTGTCAAACTTCCTTAATTACTCTAATGGTGATTCTTGGAATTAATGTCCATATAAACTATTTGCACACAACCCCTTTCTCAGTGTCAGCTTCTGGGGGTACAAAGCTAAAACATTTTCTTTCAGCACAAGCACTTAGCTCCTCCTACACAGAGAGAACAAAGACTCCACCCCCAGCCCTGGCAGAGGTGATTTCATGACCCTGGTGCTCCACATACAAACTTAACTAAATCCACACTCATACATCCCTTCTGCCCTTCAACTTTGGTGGAAGAGTTGCCTATTCTTTTACTTAAGATTAATCCCCCAATCTGTTATCTAGATTAATTAGTCTTGAAGCTTTTTGTGACATTTTACTTTGAAGTAATTTCAGATTTATAGGAAATTTGCAAAGAAAAAAAAAAAAGCACAAATAGTTCCCATATTCAACCAGGTCCCTGAAATGTTAATACTGTCAGGTTGGCTTCATCGTCTCTTTCTCCCTGTTTTTGTAAACTATTATTGTGGTAAAATTCATTTAACATAAAATTCACCATTTTAAAGTGCACAATTCTGTAGCCTTTAGCACATTACAATGTTGTGCGACCATCACCGCTACCTGAGTCTAGGACCTTTTCATCATCCCAAAGGAAACCTGTTACCCAAGCAGTTGTTTCCCATTCCTCCCTCCACCCACACCTTGGAATCATTAATCTTCTTTCTGTTTTTATAAATTACCTATTTTGGGTATCTCATATATATACAATCATATAATATGTGCTTTTTTGGACTGGCTTTTTCACTTAGCATAATGTTTTCAAGGTTCTTTTATATTGTAGTATGTATCAACACTCCATCCCTTTTTATGACAGAATGTATTCTATTGTGTTGAATACCATGTTTCATTTATCCACTCATCAGCTGATGAACATTTATTTAGCATGTATATTCCAGTATACAATGCTGTATTATTAACTATGGTCACCAAGCTGTATATTAAATCTCTAAACTTATTCATTTCATATAACTGTAACTTTGTACCCTTTGACCAACATTTCCCCATTTCTCCCATCCACTGACCTCTGGTAACCACCATTCTACTATGTCTACATATTTGACTTCTTTAGATTATATATTTAAGTGAAATCATGCAGTATGTTTCTTGCTGTGTCTGGCTTATTTCACTTAACATAATATCCTTACATTTAAGTCTTTAATCAATTTGATCTTTGATGAAGCACAATTCTATAAGAGTAAGGTTTGTGTTGCTCCCTATGATAATAGTAAGCTGCACCAGGTATGTGGGTTGCTATTTTAATGATAGCCACCACTGAGCTGGTGGGAGTGAGGAATAATAAGTGAGTTAAATCACCAGAGGTCTCCTACCAAACTGTAGCAGCTTCTTTCTTCATTAAACACTCCTCTGGTTGTTGTGAGTTTGGGAATATATTCCAGAGTCCCCCAAAAAGTTGATTCTGACAATTTACGCTAAATTGTTCCTTTAGTGGAGGGACGGGGTTTTGGAGTACCCTACTCCAAAAATTCTGGTGACCTTTTGGATGATGCATTGTTAGTAAAAATGTGTGTGTGTGTGTGTGTGTGTGTGTGTGTGTATGTGTGTATTAACTCTGCGCTTGATTTTCACAGGCTTCTTCCAATCTGTCCAATCTGTAGCCATGTATCCTATGTGTCTGAAAACAGTATTTCCTGGCTAAACAAAGCATTTTGGCCTGGGCCAGAAATGGAAAGAGGGATGGAGTGTAAGGGGCCTCAGGAAACTGGAAAAAATTCTGTACCTTGATTGTGGCAGTGGTTTCATGGGTGTATACATGGACTAAAACCTATCAAATTGCAAATTTTAAATGGATGCAGTTTACACCTCACTACAATTTTTAAAAATTTTAAAGTCATACTGAATCTTTTGTAGTTGGCTCAAACATGCCATGTTCTTTCCCATCTCCATGCCATCATACATAGCACTCTTTCTTCTGAGGATATGTCCTGTCCCCCATCTTTATTGTCCAATATTGCCTGACTAACTCTTCCTCTATCTTTTAAAATTAGTTCTAATGTCTGCTAAGTCTGAAAAATGTTTTCTCACTAAATGTTGGCTAGCTGCCCTCCTAATTGTTCCCACGGCATTCTATGCTTAATTTAATCAACACATGAAGAAAAATATCATGAAAATGCTCATGTTCCATGTAGCAAGGTCAGAGTGGGTGAGTTCCCACTAGAGTCCCAATAGCTTGGCTATTGAGAAGTCTTCCAGAGTATCAGTCATGAACCTGGTCAAAAAAATACCTCAGGGATTTCACCCTCAGCCCAGGCCCAGAAATAAGATACCTGTCATAACACTAAAAGCAGATCAGAGGTATACTGACATTAAACAAGTTCACAAGACACCATAAGGAAAAACTATTTCAGGAACCAGAATACTTCAAGTCCAGACAACTAGCAGATTTTCTTCTCCTGCAGGCCAAGAATTTTCTGTAGTTCACACACAGGACATGGGCAGAAATCACTTGCTCAGTTAGTGAGTTCTATGCTGCTTCAGGGACAGAACTAGGGTCCTTAACTAGAATTCACAGGTGTTAGATGTTTACACATTATCAGAAAGACATTTTTACCATGACAGTAATTCAAAAATGGGATAGAATGTCACGAATATTATACATACTTCCTGCCCCTGAAACTGCTTGAAATTGTTGGCTGGCCCTCTGTGGTGAAATGGCATATAATGTAAACTATTCTCATGTAGAAGGGTCGCTAAAGTTGCAACTTTCAAAGCCTATGCATTTTCCCACTTCACACCCTAGCACATAGTAGTTCATAAGATGCTATGTGTTAATCCATAGTATAAGATAGCATTTGTTCCGTCAGTCTAAATTTCCATCCTTTTTTAGCCACAGCTGTTGCTCCAATCCACTTTTTTTGGTCTTTTATCTGTTTGCTTGTTTTTTTCCCACTTTTTTCTTCTCTCATTAGGATTTTGTATTTCAGTGTAAAAAGTCAAACTGGAATAATGGACATCCATGAAGCAGAATATATAGTGGTATAGTTCAAAGAGCCCAGAAATTGGGATCAGACAGATCTATGTTCTACCCTGATTCTACCAACTCTGTAACTTTAAGCAAATTATTTAACCTTTCTAAGTTTCCTCATCTATGAAATGTGCATGTTTCCTTTCTTCACAAATTGTGGAAGAATTAAATGAGATAATGCGTGCAAAACATCTAGTTTATATCATATGTTTAATAAATATTAATTATCTTACTCCTCAGTTTATATAAGACAGTTGATGAGTAGAACATCCAGGTATCAATTCCAAGGACTTCCACTCTGGTTTCACATACTTCAAAGTACTAAGAACCCTTTAGATCAGTGATTCATCTGATATGTGATTCATCTTTAAATACCTAATTCCAAGATTTTATTGGGCTCTCAATAATGTTTGCTCAATAATTGCATGACCCAGGAAATCTTGGTTGGGTGGATTTGCTTTTCCCCAAAAGATTTAGATGGTCCTTCAACTCAAGAAGCTCATGTTTTCCAGTGGGTAGTTCAACAATAACCATAGGAAAAACAAAAGCCAGCCAGGAGGTAGTTTTAGTAATCTGGGTAGTGAAAACAGTTCTATAGTCATGGTTGATCTTATCAAAATCAAGGGAAGTAGGAAGAAGGAAGGAATAGATTAAGGCCAACAAACAGGGGCAAGGTCATTCTTTGTAATTGTAATCATCAGTCATACATCTGTGAAGCATTAGTCACCTGTAAAAATAAGATGTGTACTGTGAGTCATGCTATCTTTTATGATAGCATTTAAAGGCCTGCATTTTACTGAGCTGAAGCTCAATCTAAGATATTTACTCTGCAACTCTGTATCATGTCCTATTTGGTTATTGTGGCAATGACTGGAGTTTCAATTTGAGATTAAAAAAAAAAGATAACAGTGATGAAGTAAAAGCAGTACAGAAATTTAGAAAATATCAAAAGAGATCATGCACCTTAAAATGTTCTGAAAACTAGAAATGTTCTTTAAAGCTAAAGTGGTATCCTTGTTACCTGAGCTCATCAAGACACAGAATTGGAAGGTGCGGATTTGCACTTGTTTCAAGTGTTTGTTCAAGAAATAATAATGACAAAGAGCTAATTTGATGGACGACATTGATAATAAGTGGTTTTCTTTAATTACAAGCCATCACAGTTCCACCCAAATGTTAAATACAAAATTTTTAAAAGATGTTTTCTATTCTCTAGTACAGGTATCCCTCAGTATTCTCAGGGGATTGGTTCTGGGACACCCTTCCCTAGGATACCAAAATCCTCAGATGACAGTGTTCCTTACACGATATAAAATAGCATAGTATTTGCATATAACCTATGCTCATTCTCCTATATACTTTAAATCATCTCTAGATTGCTTATAATACCTAACACAATGTAAATACTATGTAAATCATTGTTATACTGCATTGTGTTTTTATTTGTATTTTTATTGCTGTACAATCAATATTGTTATTTTTATTCTTTTTTCAAATATTTTTGACCCTCAGTTGGTTGACTCCATAGATTCAGAATCTGTGGATTTGGAGGGCCAACTGTATATACACTTGATACCAGATGAATGTTAATAGAAATCATGTTTCAATTCATATTTAAAGATATCTAATAATGAAATATAGGGGGTTTTGTTGTTGTTGTTGTTTATGTATTAGGACCTCAAATTAGACAGGGCCTCAGCATATCAATTCTAATATGGAAATGAAAGACAAGTCAATCAATCAAGAAGCAAATTCTGGAGCACCTATGATGGCTCTGCCATTCTGAAGTCTATGAGAAGTTTAAAAATCTGTAGGCTGTAGATAGTTAACAATAAAGTATTGCGTATTTTAAAATTTGTTAAGAGAGTAGACCCCATGTTAAGAGTTCTTACCACGAAAACAAAAGCAAAAACTAAGGAGACACAAGAAAGCTTTTGGGGGTGATGAATATGTATGTTATCCAGATTGTGGTTATAATAACATGAGTATATACATATGTCCAAACTCATCAAATGTTATACATTATATAATATAAGGTAGAAATACATATAATAATACATATCAATTATATATAATGTAGAAATATATCTAGAATTATATATCAACTATACTTCAGCAAAGCTAGAGGAAAAATCTATAGACTATAGAACTAACCTTACGTGAAAAGTTCAAAATATATTAGTGCACATAAGTGCCAAATTGTACTATCAGGAAAGATTGGAAGAATTGAGAGTATTTAGTCTAGAAAGGCAAAACACTCATTCCCATGATCCAACGAATTATACTTGTTTGGGACTAAGCCTAGCTGTTCCAGGTAAGAAGCAGAGTACGGCCTAGAGCAGCGGTCCCCAACCTTTTTGGAACCAAGGACCAGTTTCATGGGAGACAATTTTTCCTCAGACCAGAGGCTAGGGGATGGTTTCAGGATGATTCAAGCGCATTACATTTATCATGCAGTCAAACCTCTCTGTTAATGATAACCTGCATTTGCAGCCACTCTCTAGCGCTAGCATCACTGCCTCAGCTCTACCTCAGATCATCAGGCATTATATTCTCATAAGGAGCACGCAACCTAGATCCCTCGCCTGCGCAGTTTACAGTAGAGTTTGCACTCCTATGAGAATCTAATGCCGCTGCTGATCTGACAGGAGGTGGAGCTTGTGCAGTGATGGGAGTGATGGGGAGCGGATGTAAGTACAGATGAAGCTTCGCTTGCTCACCACTGCTCACCTCCTGCTGTGTGGCCTGGCTCCTAACAGGCCACAGAGTGGTAAGGTCCACAGTCTGGGGTTTGGGGGCCTCAGGCCTAGAGGATAGAAGCATGGCCTCTAAGTCAGATTGCATCTCAGTTAGCTTATTAGCTGTTTGACCTTGGCCTTATTATTCAAACCCTTGGAGCCTCAGTTTCTTCACCTGTAAAATGGATAATAACAATACATGCCTCTTTGGGTTGTAATGAGTTAATATTTGTGAAGCATTTATAACAGTATCTGCTAAATAATAAGGACCACATATGTGTTTGTTAAGTAAGAGAGGAAAAAGCATAGAGCCTATAACTTTGAGACCATGATTATCTAAATAAGAATTTCAATTATTTCAATCAAGTAACAAGTTGTAAAACAAATATAGGCCAACTGGAAAATAACATCACTGAAGAGAATTTACTTCAATAGGGAAATACAATTGTTGAACTTGTTATAACTAATTCCCTACACAGATGACAAACTATAAAAAGTGATTATGGCACAGTGGATAATACTTAGACACTGGCG
>RJWJ010024246.1:0-25016 GCA_004363605.1 Indri indri | reverse complement strand
TAGTGGCCCTCTTTGTCTTTCATTACTTTTGTTGGTTTGAAAACTAGGTCGTCTGAGATCAAAACTGCTACACCAGCCTTCTTTTGGCTTCCATTTGCTTGAAATATTGATTTCCAGCCCTTTACTTTGAGTCTAAATGCATCCTTGCTGGTTAGATGCGTTTCCTGAAGACAGCAGATACCTGGCTTGTATTTTTTTTTATCCATTCAGCCAATCTATGTCTCTTGAGAGGTGAGTTCAAGCCATTCACATTTATTGAAAGAACTGATAAATGGGGTAAATTGTTCATCAAGCTGTTGAGTTGCTTTTTGTTGCTTTGTTTTCTCTCTTGAGCCATTGTGGATTCTAGCCTCTGAGCTTTAGCTTTTGACTGGTTTTACATCCGTGAGTGTTTATTGTTCTGTTCCTTGTGTAATTCAGCTTTGAGAACTTCCTGGAGAGCTGGCCTTGTCTTGGTGAATTCCCACAGACTTTGTTTGTCTGGGAATGTCTTTATTTCTCCTTCATATATAAAACTTAGTTTTGCAGGGTACAGAACTCTAGGCTGGGCATTATTCTGTTTCAGAAGAGTGAGAATGGGGCCCCAGGCTTTTCTTGCTTGTAGGGTTTCAGTTGAGAAGTCTGAAGTTATTCTGATGGGCTTTCCTTTGTATGTTGCTTGTTTCTTTCACCTTACCGCTTGCAGAAGGGCCTCTTTAGTGGCTACTTTGCTCAATCTGATGACTGCGTGACGTGGTGTCTTTCTGTTTGCATTGAATCTCCCTGGGGTCCGCTGCGCTTCTTGTATCTGTATATCTAGATTTTTAGCAAGGCCTGGGAAATTCTCCTCTATTAAATCTTCGAATAGGTTATCCAGCCCTTGCGTGGTTTCTTCTTCATTTTCCGGAAGACCGATCAATCACAGGTTAGGTTTTTTTAGATAGTCCTGCATTTCCTGTAAACTTGCTTCTGATTTTTTTATTTTCTGCTTAATCTCTGCGACTGACTTATTCATTTGGAAGGAGCTGTCTTCGATCTCTGAGATTCTTCCTTCTGTTTGGTCTACCCTGTTCTTGAGGCTTTCCACCGTGTTTTGAAGTTCCCTGAATAAGCCCTGTATTTCCAGGAGTTCGGTTTGATTTTTCTTTAATATTTCAATTTCTTTAGTGAATTTTTCTTCCAAGTCCTGGATTTTTTTTGTGGTTTCCCTGTGATGGTTATCCATTTTTCCTTGCATATCATTGAGCTTACTTACAATCCATGTTTGGAATTCTTCTTGAGTCATTTTAGTATTCTGGACCTGGTTAGTGTTCATTGCTAGAGGGCTGGTGTTCCTCTTTGGGGGTGTGCTTTCCATTTGATTTTTCATGCTTCCAGAAATCTTTCGCTGGGTCCTTCCCATCTGGGTCCGCTGTTACTTTTGTTTTGTTCTGCCACCAGAGGGAGCCGCTAGTTTGTTGTCCAGGGTTCTCTTGATGGGAGGGGTTACTTCGGGAGCTTGTTTTGGTGCCTTGCTGGGGTTTTTATTCCCTAGTTGCCGGTTTCTCTGTTGGTAGTTGACCGGAGGCGGAAATGCAATCCTACCGGATGACCTGAACCGGTCTGGCAGGGAAAGTCACTGGGTTGTCAGCTATTGGTCAGTGCCAAGGCCCCAGGAACTGGCACTTGTCGCAGAGGGGGAGAGGGGTTTTATGTCTCGCTGCTGCAAGCTCACAGGCCGTGGGAAAGACGCTGGCCAGGGGGAGGGGCTGGCTCACCCGTCTGCCCAACACCCCAACGCCTTCAGCTTCCACAGGCTGAAGGAGGCACTCAGAGTTCCCTCTCAGCTGGGGAGGCACTCAGAATTCGCCGCTCAATTAATCAGGCCTGGCTGATTAACTTTAAGTCCTGGAAGGGCCGAGCTGGTTGGGAGGGCTCCCAGGCTGGGGGAAAGAAGCCGATCCGCACCGTATGGCGAACTGCTGTGGGCCCTGAGCTGGCGTTGGCCCGCCCCCAGGGCTCTGGCTCCAGAGGGAGCCGCTCAGGGGCTGGGAGGTACCCGATCAGGGAGTCAGTCGGGACACCAGGGTGTCCCACCGTCTCCTTTATGTCTCCCTCCCCAATCTCACGCCAGACCAGCAATAGCTGTCATTTCTACTGGCCCACCCTGAGCAGTCTCAATCGCCAGCAGCAGTTTCCAGGTTAGAGTCCTCTACTCAGTAATCACCTCCCCGTTCAAGACCCGCCGGGTGCCAGAGACCAGCTTCCTGACTCCTAACTGCCTCCGGCGGTAGCCCAGACCGGCTCCTCCCCTGGCGGGTGCAGTCCTGACGGAGCTCCGGGAAGTTCAAGTTGCTTCCAGCTCGTGTCCCCTCACCGCTGGGCCCCACGTTTCCTGACACAATTCTACATCCACTTCACACAAGCCCCTGCCTCTTGGTGGGCTTGTAAGTCTGTGGGGAAGCTAGACTGTCTTGTGAGGGACTTATCCCGGTGCACTTACTGACCCGGCTGGCGCCGCTGTCTCACGCTCCACTCTCTATTGTCTGTCCGCGCTTTCCAGGTTTTGCATTCCAATCTCCCGTTCGCCTTATTCTTTTTCCAGATTTGTGTGTCCCCCACTGAATCTCCACCGATTCACCTCGCTGTTTTTGCAGGAGAGAGATCCGGTCGTGTGTAGCAGACCGAGATCTACATCTCTTTCTCTGGAGGTAGGGAACCAGGAGGCTGCCTTAACTCCGCCATTTTTCTCCCCCCCTCCATACAAATTCTTGTCAGCTTTGTTGAAAATCAGTTGGCTGGACATATGTGGCGTTATTTCTGTGTTCTCTATTCTGTTCCATTGATCTATGACTTTATCTTTATACCAATACCATGCTGTTTTGCTTAATGTATCCTTGTAGTATGTTTTGAAGTCAGTTAATGTGATGCTTCCTGCTTCGTTCTTCTTGCTTTGGATTGCTTTGACTATTTGGGCTCTTTTTTGGTTCCATATGAATTTCAGGATTATTTTTTCTAATCCTGTTAAGAATGATATTGGTGTTTTGATAGAGATTGCATTAAATTTGTAAATTGCTTTGGGCAATGTGGTCATTTTCATGATATTAATTATTCCAATTCATGAGCATGGTATGTTTTTCCATTTATTTGTGTCATCTTTAATTTCTTTGATCAGTCTTTTGTAGTTTTCCTTGGGAGAGATCTTTCATCTCCTTGGTTAAATTTATTCCTAGGCATTTTATTATTTTTTTGTAGGTATTGTAAATGGGATTGTGTTCTTGATTTCTTTCTTGGTTAGATCATTATCAGTGTATAGAAGTGCTACTGATTTTTGTACATTGATTTTGTATCCTGCAACTTTACTGAATTCATTTATCAAATCTAAGAGTTGTGTGTGTGTGTGTGTGTGTGTGTGTGTGTGTGTGTGTGTGTGTGTTTGGAGCCTTTAGGTTTTTTTCATTATAAGTTTGTATCATTGGCAAAGAGGGACAATTTAACTTTCTTTTTTCAATTTGGATACCTTATATTCTTTCTCTTGCCCAATTGCTCTGTCTAGGACTTCCAGTACTATGTTGAATATGTGTGATGAAAGTAGGCATCCATACCTTGTTTAAGTTCTGAAAGGAAAGGCTTTCAACTTTTCCCCATTCAGTGTGATGTTAGCTGTGGGTTTGTCATATATGGCCTTTATTATGTTAAGGGATGTTCTTAGTTGGTTGAGAGTTTTTATCATTAAAGGACATTGAATTTTATCAAATGCTTTTTCTGCATCTATTGAGATGATTACATGGTTTTTGTCCTTCATTTTGTTGATGCGATGTGTCATATTTACGTATTTGTGTATGTTGAACCATACTTGCATCCCTGAGAAAAATACCACTTGATCATGGTGTACTATCTTTTTGATTTGTTGTTGGATTTCATTTGCTAGTATCTTGTTGAGGATGTTTGTATCTATGTTTATTAGAGATATTGGCTGGTAGTTTTCTTTTTTGTGTGTGTTCTTGTCTGGTTTTGGTATCAGAGTAATGGTGACCTCATAAAATGAGTTAGGAAGAATTCTTTTCTCTTAAATTTTTTGGATTAGTTTGAGAAGAATTGCTATTAGTTCCTCTTTAAAAGTCTGGCACAATTCAGCAGTACAGCCATCCAGTCCTGGGCTTTTCTTTGTTGGGAGACTTTTATTACTGATTCAATCTCATTACTCATTATTGGTCTGTTCAAGTTTTCTGTTTCTTCCTGGCTCAGTATTGGTAGGGTATATGTGTTCAGGAATTTATCTATTTTTTCTAGGTTTTCCAATTTGTTAGCATATGGATTTTCACAAAAGTCTGTAATTTTCCTTTGTATTTTTGTGGTATCAGGTGTAATATATCCTTTTTCATTTTGGATGTTATTCATTTGGGTCTTCTCTCTTTTTTCTTAATTAGTCTTGTTAGTATTTTGTCAATTTTGCTTATGTTTTCAAAAAACCAACTTTTCATTCTGTTGATCTTTGCATTTTTTTTGTTTCCATGTTTAGTTCTGCTCTGATCTTCATTATTTCTTTCCTTCTACGAATTTTAGGTTTTGTTTGTTCTTGAATTTATAGTTCTTTGAGATGTATCATTAGATTCTTTATTTGAAATATTTCTACTTTTTGATGTAGGCGTTTGTTACTATCAACTTCCCTCTTAGCACTGCTTTTTCTGTATCCCATAGTTTTTGGTATGCTGTGTTTCCTTTTTTTTATTTTGTAAAAATTTATTCATTGACTCAATGGTCATTCAGGAGCATGTTGTTTAATTTCCATGTGTTTTAAGGTTCTCAAAATTCCTCTTGTTATTGGTTTCTAGTTTTATTTCATTGTGCTCTGAGTAGATACTTGATATAATTTAAATTTGTAAAAACTTGTTAAGACTTGTTCTGTGGCCTAACATATGGTCTATCCTGGATGATGTTCCATGTGCTGATGAGAAGAATATGCATTCTGCAGCTGTTGGGTGAATTGTTCTGTAAATGTCTGTTAGGTCCATTTATCTGCAGTATAGATTAAGTTTGATGTTTCCTTATGTCATGTAGGCTTTCTTCATTCTTTTTTTTTTTTTGTCTTTCCGGTTTATTTCAAAAGGCCTGCCTTCAAGTTCAGAAATTGTTTTTTCTGCTTAATCTAATATATTGTTGAAGCTCTCTTTTGTATTGTTTATTTTGTTAATTGAATTATTTAGTTTCAGGAGTTTTATTTGGCTCCTTTAATTTTTTAAAAAATTTTTATGTTCTTTTTAAATTTTTTTATATTTTATGTCTTCTTTTTATTGATACATAATGATTGTACATATTTCTGGGGTGCATGTCATATTTTGATACATGTACACAATATGCAATGATCAAATCAGTAATTGAGATATTTGCCACATGAAACAATTATCATTTCTTTGTGTTGGAAACATTCCAAGTCTTCTATACTAGCTATTTTGAAACATACTATAAATTATTGTTAAATATAGTGTGGCTCTTTTTATCTTTATTTTTTAAAATTATTTTTTCTTTCAAAATATTAAGGGAGTACAAATGATTTTGTTACATAGATGGCTTTTAATGCTTTAGTCAGGGTTATAAGTGTGCCCATCACCTGAATATTATTCACTGGACCTGTTAGGTAGGTTTTTACCCCTCCCCTGCCCTCCTTCCCACTTCTTGATTTCCAGAGACTTTTACTTCCTTCTGAGCCCATGTGTACCCATCAACCAGTTCCAAATTATTAGGGAGTACATGTGGTGTTTGTTTTTGCATTCTTGAAATACTTCACTTAGGATAATGGTCTCCAGTTACATCCAAATTGCTGTAAAAGATATTAATTCGTTCCTTTTTATGGTTGAGTAGTACTCCATGGGGTGTGTGTGTGTATGTGTGTGTGTGTATCACATTTTGTTAATCCACTCATGAATTGATTGATACTTGGGTTGATTACATATCTTTGCAATTGTGAATTGTGCTGCCATAAACATTTGGGTGTAGGTGTCTTTTTTATAGTGTCTTTTGTTCTTTTGGGTAGATGCCCAGTAATGGGATTGCTGGATCAAATGGTAGATCTACTTGTATGTCTTTAAGGTACCTCTATATTGCTTTCCACAGAGGTTACACTAGTTTGCAGTCCCACCAGCAGTGTATGAGTGTTCCTATCTCTCCACATCCATGTCAACATTTATTGTTTTGGGACTTTTTGATAAAGGCCATTCTCACTGGGGATAAGTAGTATCTCATTGTGGTTTTGATTTGCATTTCCCTGATGATTAGAGTTGTTGAGCATTTTTTCATATGTTTTTTGGCCATTATTCTGTCTTCTTATGAAAAGTTTCTGTTCATGTCCTTTTCCCACTTTTTGATAGGGTCGTTTGATTTTTTCTTGTTGATTTTCCTGAGTTCTAAGTAGACTCCAGTTATCAGCCCTTTATCAGATTTGTAGCATGCGAAAATTTTCTCCCATTCTGTAGGTTGTCTGTTTTCTCTTGTGACAATTTCTTTGGCTGTGCAGAAGCTTTTTAATTTGATCAGGTCCCATTTATTTATTTTGGTTGTTGCTGTAATTCCTTTGGGGTCTTCTTCATAAATTATTTGCCTAGGCAAACGTCTAGAAGAGTATTTCCAACATTTTCCTCTAGAATTCTTTTTTTTTCTTTTTTTGAGACAGAGTCTCGCTGTGTTGCCTGGGCTAGAGTGCTGTGGCATCAGCCTAGCTCACAGCAACCTCAAACTCCCTGGCTCAAGCAATCCTTCTGCCTCAGCCTCCCGAGTAGCTGGGACTACAGGTATTTGCCACCATTCCCGGCTAATTTTTTCTATATATTTTCAGTTGTCCTATTAATTTCTTTCTATTTTTAGTATAGATGGGGTCTTGCTCTTGCTCAGGCTGGTTTCAAACTCCTGAGCTCAAACAATCCGCCCGCCTCGGCCTCCCAGAGTGCTAGGATTACAGGCGTGAGCCACCGCGTCCAGCCTCCTCTAGAATTCTAATAGTTTCACTCCTCAGGTTTAAGTCTGTTACGCACCATGAGTTGATTTTTGTGAGAGGCGAAAGGTGTGGATCCTCATTCAGTCTTCTACATGTGGCTATCCTGTTTTCCCAGTACCATTTACTGAATAAGGATTCTTTTCCCCAGTGTAGGTTTTTGTCTGCTTTGTCAAAGATTAGGTGGCTATATGAGGATGGTTTTATGTCTCGGTTCTCAGTTCTGTTCCACTGGTCAATGGCTCTATTTTTGTGCCAGTACCAAGCTGTTTTGATTACTACAGCCTTATAATAAAGTTTGAAGTCTGGTAAGTTGATACCTCCCATTTTGTTTTTATTGCCTAGAATTGTTTTAGCTATGTGGGGTCTTCTCTGGTTCCATACGAAGGGTAAAATTAATTTTTCTACATCTGTGAAGAATGATGTTGGTATTTTAACAGGGATTTCATTGAATATGTAGATCGCTTTGGGTAGTATAGACATTTTAACAATGTTGATTCTGCTGACCCACGAGCATGGTATGGTTTTCCACTTGTTTATGTCCTCTGCTATTTCCTTCCTCAATGTTTCATAGTTCTCCCTGTAGAGGTCTTTTACCTCCTTAGTTAAATATATTACTAGGTACTTTATTTTCTTTGTTGCTATTGTGAGGGGAATTCAGTCTTTGATTTGGTTCTCAGTATGACTACTGTTGGTGTATGTGAAAGCCTCTGATTTGTGTGTATAGATTTTATATCCTGAGACATTACTGAATTCATTTATCAATTCCAGGAGCCTCTTGGTTGAATCCATGGGGTTTTCTAGATATAATATCATGTCATCAGCAAATAGTGAGAGTTTCATCTCTTCTGTTTCCATTAATATGCCTTTAATCCCACTCTCTTGCCTGATTGCTGTGGCCAGGACTTCCACCATTATGTTGAATAGAAGTGGAGATAGTGGGCAACCTTGTCTGGTTCCAGTTCTCAGTGGGAATGCTTTCAGTTTTTCCCCATTCAGTATGATGTTGGGTGTGGGTTTGTCATAAATGGCTTGTATCATTTTTAGGTAAGCTCCATGTATGCCTATTTTGTTAAGCGTTCTTATCATTGATTTATGTGTTTATTCCACTGTGATGTGAGAGGATGCATAGTATGATTTCTATTTTTTTAAATTTTTTGAGACATGCTTTGTGTCCTAGAATATGGTCAATCTTAGAGAATGTCCCATGAGCTGATGAGAAGAACATGTATTCAGTGGTTTTTGGGTAGAATGTCCTGTAAATGTCAATCAGACCCATTTGTTCTAGAGTTCTGTTTAAGTCCATTATTTCTTTGTTAATTTTCTGTTTGGAGGATCTGTCCTGTGCTGTCAGTGGGGTGTTGAAGTCTCTGACTATTATGGTGTTGCTGTGTATCAGTTTCTTTAGATCAAGTAGAGTTTGCTTTATGAATCTGGGTGCACCTAAGTTGGGTGCATACATATGTAGGATTGTTATGTCTTCTTGTTGAACTGTACCTTTCAGCATTATATAGGACCCTCTTTGTCTTTCATTGCTTTTGTTGATTTAAAAACTAAGTTATCTGAGATCAAAACTGCCACATCAGCCTTCTTTTGGCTTCCATTCACTTCAAATATTGATTTCCACCCCTTTACTTTGAGTCTAAATGCATCCTTGCAGGTTAGATGCGTTTCCTGGAGACAGCAGATGCTTGGCTTGTTTTTTTTATCCATTCGGCCAGCCTATGTCTCTTGAGAGGGGAGTTCAAGCCATTCACATTTATTGAGAGAACTGATAAGTGGGGTGAATTACTGTTCATTCTGTTGGGTTGCATTTTTGTTGCTTTGTTTTCTCTCTTGAGCCATTGTGGAATCTGGCCTTTGGTCTTTATCTTTTGAGTATATTTACATTCGTGGGTGTTTATTGTGTTGATCTTTGTGTAATTCTGTTTTGAGTACTTCTTGGAGAGCTGGTCTTGGTGAATTCCCTCAGTCTTTGCTTATCTGAGAATGTCTTATTTCTCCTTCATATATGAAACTTAGTTTTGCAGGGTAGAAGATTCTAGGCTGGGCATTATTTTGTTTCAGAAGAGTGAGAATGGGGCCCCAGTCTCTTCTTGCTTGTAGGGTTTTAGTTGAGAAATCTGGAGTTATTCTGATGGGCTTTCCTTTGTATGTTACTTGTTTCTTTCACCTTACAGCTCGTAGAAGGGCCTCTTTAGTGGATATTTTGGTCAATCTGATGAGTGCATGGTGTGGTGTCTTCCTATTTGCATTGAATCTCCCTGGGGTCCGTTGAGCCTCTTGTACCTGTATATCTAGATTTTGAGCAATTCTTAATTCTATTAATTCTTCAAATAGCTTATCCAGCCCTTGAGTGTTTTCTTCTTCACCTTCCGGAACCCCTGTCACCCTCAGGTTCAGTCTTTTCACATAATCCCACATTTCTGGTAGGCTTATTTCTTTTCTCTTAATTTTCTGCTCGATCTCTGTGACTGACTTATTTAGTTGGGAGGAATTGTCTTCAATCTCTGTGATTCTTTCTTGTGTTTGATCTACCCTGTTCTTGAGGCTTTCCACAGTGTTTTGTAGTTTGCCAAATACGCCCTTCATTTCCAGGAGATCGGTTTGATTTTTCTTTAATATTTCAATTTCTTTAGTGAATTTTTCTTCCAAGTCCTGGATTTTTTTTGTGGTTTCTTTGTGTTGGTCATCCATTTTTTCTTGCATATCATTCAGTTTTCTTACAATCCATGTTTGAAATTCTTTTTCTATCATTTTAGTGTTCTGAGTTTGGTTAATGTCCATTGCTGGGGAGCTGTTGTTCCTCTTTGGGGGTGTGCTTTCTGTTTGAGTCTTCATACTTCCAGAGTTCTTTTGCTGGTTCCTTCCCATCTGGATTAGTTGTTCCTTCTTGCCTTTAGATTTTCCTTTGGATAATGACATGCCCTGTTTAGTCTCTGAGCCAGTAGGTGGTGTTTGTGGGTGAAATTTGACCACATCCCTTATGATGAATCAGTAGATGCAGTAAAAGCATGTGCAGAATGACCTCCCTGTCAGTAGGTGGCACTTGCTGGGAGGAGCAAGCTGCAGTGCTGTTTTTGTGTCCTGTAGCCAGCTCTTGTTCCTCTGGAGAGGCCCTCTTGTACCTCAGGTGGTGGGTGGGGCCTGCGACTTCCAGATGTGTCCTTATTCTCCACCTCAGTGGGGGCAGGTCTGGGAGTGAATCTGGGTGGGGCTGGGTTGGGTAAGCCTGCCCTCAGGCTCCACAACTGCTGTTAGCAGGGGTCAAAGGTCTGTTCTTTGGTTCTGTGCAAAGCTTCCAGGAGGGGCTGAAATGGCTCCACTCAGCTGAATAGTCTGGGCTTGTGGGGTGGGGCTGTCCAAGACCCGCACTCTGGAGCAGGTCTGCCTCCCCTCCCTCTCCATCTCTGTGGCCTCTCCCAGGCCTCTGCCAGCAAGCAGGACCTCAGTCCAATGGACCACCCTTGGCTGTGATGTGGGCCTGGAGGTTCCCTACCCAGGATCACAGCTTGAGCTGGTTGCACAGCCCTCTTTTGGGAGTAGGGTTGCCACTCAGGCACACTGATCTGTCCCTGAAGGTGCACAGTCCTCAGTAGGCTCTTTCACAGATCTCCCTTCTGTGCCCCGGGACAGTGATCTGGTCTGCAGGCCTGTCCCCTGGGCCCTGGAGATCAATCCCTGACCCTGCCAGGGGGAGGGGGTGCTGGTCTCGAATCACCTACAGGGTGCCCAAGCTGGATCAATTTCACTCCACCTCGGGATTTGCCCCACTGTCCTGGAGTCCTCAGGCAAGCAGCACCTGGGAGTGTTGGTGGGTAGGGAGCTCATAGTCTGAGTACCCCGCAGTCTGCCGTAGGGCCCCAAAAGGAAAGGTCCCGTTCCTTGGCGATGCCTCCGTGTGATGGCTAAATTGTCTCTCTGGGCACCCACGGGTAGGGAAGGGGAAGGAGAGACTGGAGCAATATGGCGTCTGCTGATGGGGTTGGGTCTGTGCACGGGGTGGTGCCCCGAGGGAGCTGGGAGCCTGGCGCCATGTCCGCAAGAGGCCACTGCTCACTGGTGGCAGCTGTTTCTGGGCTGGTGATGGCAGGTCTCTCCAACCGCTCAGGACCCCACCAACAGTCCGAGATGCAAGGGAGGGGAAAGTTATCTGCTCCACCTTCTGTTGTTGCTGGCCAACCCTCTCGGGGACCTTTCTCCTTCCAGTTCTCCTCCGCGCCGTCTTCCTGTGTAGTCTCCTGTAGTTTCAGGCACCTTTCCTTCCGACCCTCACCCGATCTATGTTTTTCTGCTAGTTTGTTTTTTCCCCTTTCTTCTAAAATCTGTCTTTTTTTGCAGAGACACTCTGACTGGTGGCTGTGGCTTTTCTCGTCCACCATCTTGGTTCCTCCCCCCACCCCTTAATTTATTTTTGAAGACTGTAGTAGCCCATTTGTTTCGTGACTTTCCCAAACTATTCTTAGGAAGACTGTATTCCTTGTGTGTAGTCATTGAAGTTTCTCTTCCTTAGTTTGTGTTCAGCTAATGTTTTGATTGAGATTTCCTTGAATATCAGAAACCAAAAAACACCAAACAAAAAATCAAACAAACAAACAAATAACCTCCCCATCTGTCTTTGTAGAATCACTCTGTTCTAGGACATTCCTTCAATACTTAACCAGGCTTGCACTGAGCTTAGGAATCAGCCTGTGGTGAAAGCCTAGGGTTTTATCAGGTCTTTTCTGAGGATGTGTCTTGTGTGGATCATGCACCGCTTTTCTAAATTCCCCCCTATACACAGCCACTTTCGAATGTCCTAATTTCCCAAACAAACCCTTCCCAGCTTTTGCTCTCAAGCCTTAGGTGGTCTATTTTATGTTTTGATCATAATATTCCCCCCCAGGCATCTCTATGTTGCTAGTTTTTCTTGCACTGATTTTGAGCAATGCTCACCATTTTTCCAGCCTCTGTTGTGAGTGAAGTGAGATGAATGCCTTATGTCCATCTTTCAGCCCCCAGGCAGGTTATAACATATATACACAATAATTTGCACACAATTTGCATACATAATAATTTGCTCTGTTCCCTCCAGAACCAAGGTACCAGGGTTCCACATGAAAATGTAGGCTTCCCTATTTAAGAACACGACTGCATGGGGGAGTGAGTGGGGCAAGAGTAAGTCAAAATACCATAAAACTTTGCTGCCATTTTGAAGTTGTCTTTTCCTTTATTCAGCATTTGCTTGGTGTCTGTAAACCTTTGACTGTTTTCCACAGTTTTGACAAAGTTTGTTCTGTCAGTTTCTGCTTGGTTATTAGTTTCTGTAGAGGAAAAAGAGTTTGCAGTTGCCTACTACACCATTTTGTTGATGTCCTGCCTCCATCATTTTTTCATTGCTTTATCTTCTTTGTTTTTTTCATTGTACTTAGCATGATGCCAAGATAATATTCTGGATTTATTTGTCGACTTGTTTATTGTCTATTTCCCTCACTAAAATGTTGGCTCCAGGAGTACAGGGACTGTATCTGTCTTATTTACCTTTGTTTCCCCCTAGAAGTGTCAGGCTGTGCATACATGTGTGTGTATCACTATTTACTCTTGAATGGATGAACGTTATGCCAATAGTTTCCTATACTGGTCTGTCATGTTGTGCAAGTGCCTGATGAAGTTTTGCCAGTCTGGAAGTCAGGTGTGGTGGCTCACACCTGTAATCTTAGCACTTTGGGAAGCTGAGGCAGGAGGATTGCTTGAGGCCAGGAGTTCAAGACCATCTTGGGCAACACAGTGAGAGCCCTAATTTTTTTTTTTTTGAGACAGAGTCTCACTTTTTTTTGCCCAGGCTAGAGTGCTGTGGTGTCAGTCTAGCTCACAGCAACCTCCAACTCCTTGGCTCAAGCAATCCTTCTGCCTCAGCCTCCCAAGTAGCTGGGACTACAGGCATGCTCCACCGTGCCCGGCTAATTTTTTTTTCTATATATTTTTAGTTGTTTGATTAATTTCTTCCTATTTTTAGTAGAGACAGGGTCTCACTCTTGGTCAGGCTGGTCTCGAACTCCTGAGCTCAAACAATCCACCCGCCTTGGCCTCCCAGAGTGCTAGGATTATAGGCATGAGCCACTGTGCCTGGCTTACAAAAAAATTTTTAAAAAAATTAGCTGGGAGTGGTGGCACACACATGTAGTTCCAGCTGCTTGGGAGGCTGAAGTGACAGCATTTTTTGAGCCCAGGGTTCAAGGCTGCGGTGAGCTATGATCAGGCCACTCCACTCCAGCCTCAGTGGCAGAGTAAGATCTTTTCTTAAAAAAACAGTTTTTTCCAGTCTGCAGTAAAATGAAGATAAAAAAGCCACTGTACTGTACATTTGATTTAAAGGGCTCTCTTTTACCTTATTTAGTTGTTAATTTGTACAAAAACTTAAAAGATATTATGCATAAATCGGGGAAATTTAAATACTGTTGGATGTTTTAGGATATTAGAAAATTATTCTTAAATTTTTAGACATTCTATGGTATTGTGGTTATTATTACAAAATGAGTTCTTATATTTTAAAGATATGAGCTCAGATATTTATGGAAAAAAATGTCTGGGATTTGCTTCAAAGTCATCTGAGATGTGATGTATGTTGTAAGAAGAGATGTAAGAAGACTGGCCATGAATGAATAGTTGTTAATCTGGGTGAGGGGTACTTGGGGGTTCAATAGCTCTTCTTTCTACTTTTGTATATGTTAAAAATTTTTCATATTAAAAGTTAAATAAACAGATTGGTCCTTTGCTTTTAGATTATGTGTAATTGTCCTTTCATTTTGAAAACGATGGTGATAGGAGCCAGTAGTTTGTTTTCAGTGCTTCCTTGGAACTATTTTATCCATCCCTCACAATTTTTTAAAGTGTTGTTTGGCCTGTGAAATCCTAAAGTCTTGGGACTGTGAAGTCCTGGGACTGGGTCTGATCATGTGAGGCCACAAATATTTACTGACGAGATTGTGAATGCCAGACTTTGTTCTGGACTGGAAATATAAGGTGAATTAGACATGGTCCATACTCCTGAGAATGGCTTTAGAAAATGAGAGAATGAATGTAAAGTCCTTAACATAGTGCCTGGCACAATGAAAATGCTCAATAAATGTTTTTTTTTTTTTTCATGTCAGACGGGTAATGTTCCAACGTCGTAACAAGGATTGAGGGAGGCATATCTCACGCATGTGCATGAAAACCCAATCATCCTGCTTATGAACTACAAAAGGATCAATAAATGTTAACTATCACCGTTGCCATCATTATTAGTTTCCCATGTCAGTTTATATATAGCCCATTTTTTTTGCCATCCCCAAGATCCTAAGTATAGCCCATTTTTAACTGATAAAGTCATATCATTATCAATCACCCCTGAGCCCCAATGATGCTTTCAATTTTTTTTTTTTTTACGGCAAACAAATCAGCAAGGCTTATTACACTTGTTCATCAGGCTCCTTGCTGTTTTTCTCCTCTAGATCAAAGGTTCTTAAAGTGTGGTCCTGAATCACTTAGCATCAGCATTACCCTGGAACTTGTTAGAAAAGCAAATTTTCAAGCCCCCTTCCAAACCCACTGATTCAAAATCTCTGATAGTAGGCGGGCCCCAATGATCTCTGTTTCAACAAGCCCTCTAGGCGGTCCTGATGCATTTCTCTAGGAGTCGCGTGTGTGTCTCTGTGTACGTAAATGGGACTGTTGAGCCAATAGGATAGATGCACTTTAAATTTTAATAGGCACTGTCAAACAGCCCTTTAAAAAAGGCACAAACTTCTACTCCTATACTAATGTCTCAGTTTGAATACGGTTACTAAGTCTGCTGGAATAACCCGCTTCACTTCGCATTCTCTTTCATTCGACCTGGCCCGCCTGATTGGATTGCATCAGCCTCCCACTAGCCCCGCCTCGGCGTACGTGCACACGCAAATGCAGACGGTTATGACGGGACACTACGCACACGGAGCGGGCCTTTAATTCCCCTGCCTGGAGCGGGTAGGCCAAGGGAGTCAGAAAGGGGCATTATCTATCTTATACGTGGTTGGGACAATGGCGGAGGAAGGGATAGTGAGCTTTGGACTTTGCAGCTTTTCTTGGCTCTCACTGTGTCATAGAACCACGAATTTGCCTGCATCTGTCCCTTACATCAGTGTGTCGCCACTTTCAGAAAAGGAAAAGGGAGAACCCTGAGCCTGAAGCTCCGCCCCACCTGTGGCAGGGACATGTCCATTGGCCAGTGATGAGAGCGCATGCAAACCACTGACAATGACGTAATCTTGCAGATCCCAGCGGGGGAGGCTTTTGGGGGAGGGAGGAGCTCCAGTGAGAGTAACCAGGAGCGAGGCATAAGTCTGGACCAGGCCGGGGCTGAAACGTCTGGGCCCCAGAAGGAGGGAGAGGAAACAGTCTTGGACCCTCTCTGAGAACGAGGGTGGTGTTGGGCCCTAGAGTGTGAAAGCCGCTGTGCAGAGGGAGGTTAGAACCACCAAAGGGCAGGTAGTTGGGTGGCCGCCAGGGGGTGACCGTGCACACATCCACAAGTGGGCCCACACAGACTGGCCCATATGTTTTTGAAAGTGTTTTTTTTGTTGTTTCTGTTTTCTGTTCTGCTCTAGCATCCCAGAGAAAAAGGATTGTGGGTGATTCACGAATCACCAGCACCTAGTGGAGGGCCTGGTACAAAAAAGACATAATTAAGACAGTTGACTGAAGGAAAAGACCCAAAAAAGTACACCAAACCCCCAGAGGTGTTCAAAAATGACAAAAAAATTTTAGTTTTGTTTTTTTTTAATAGAGAAGGAATTTTAAACGTCCACCAGCAGAGCTTGAGCCCACGCAGTTTTTACGTTGTTGCAATCGGAGTATACACATAACCCTGTATCCTTAGTTACAGCATAATAATTTTTCCCTGTTGCTATAGAATCTCCACAGCCGTCATCCCTCGGTAATGGTTGTAGAATGTTCCATCAGACAGCTGTACCACGATTCACTTAACCCTTCCTCTCTTGTTGGGTATTAAGGCTACTTTCCAGTGTTTGACCATCAAAAAATAGCCCTGCAAGGAATAATTTTGTGCTTAGAGCTTTTCCTGTGGGAGTGGGGACTGGTGGATATTGATTTAGGAGCAGAATTACCGGGAAAATGACATGAACATTTTCTAGGCTCTTGTCGACTTGCTTTCCTGAAAGGGATTATACCCATTGACATCAAGAGGCCAAATCCGAAATCAACCCTCGTGGACTCTGGGTCTTGTCTGTCACCAGGCTGGTTTTAATTTCCCTGTCCTGCAGCAGTGCTCAAGTTTATTATTAGTTCTGACCTTTGGGGCCAGGCAAACACACACTAAAGGTTCAGGGACAACTTTAGCAACGGCAACAACTGACATTGTGAGCAAGTGCAGCTCAGGTTTCAAGCTTAAGCAATTGAGTTGGATGAACTTGCCTCACTGAGACACGGAATCTGAGAAGAGGAACAGGTTTGGGAGGGAGCAGATGAGATCAGTTTTAAATATGTTTAGTTCGAGGTGCCTTTGGGACATGTAAGGGAAGGTATCCGGGAAACACGCATACATATAGATAAACAACAGTCTTTGCCCTTCTCTGAACTCCCAGAGCTCCCTATCTGTGGGGATCTCTCATGGCTCAGGTTGCCTTTTACCTTGCACTACCCTAGGAGCTCCTTGAGGCCAGGATAAGGACCTATTTCATTTGTGTGTCCTTCCTTCATTGTTCAGCACAGTGCTTTACACCTAGGGAGCCTTAAAGTTCTGTCCTGTATGAAGGAATTTTATTGATTTCTTCATTGGACGATTCCTGCAGTAGGGGTTCTGATCTGGAAGAAAAACTTTGGGAAGCTTGACAGTTCTGGGAAGCCTTCCTGGAAGAGGTGGCATAATGTTACTGTTAATAATCATGACCATTTGGTGAACACCTACCATGTACCCGTCACTCTGCTACACATGCATCAGAGATGCCACTTCTTGCCATCTTTACATCCCCTTCTGGAAGGATCAGCTCTATTTAGAGCTCCTGCTGAATGGTCAAGTGATAACTAGCTATGTATTACTTCCATGCCTCCCTTAGGATACAGCACCTGATGGAAGGCCAGCCCCACAACCTGTGAGTTGTACCACCCAGCTTTAGAAAATGAGGTGGGCCAATCAGATTGCTCTCTTGGGAATGTGAAATAAGAGATCCAGAAGGGAGCTGCCAGTTACTCGTGGGGAGCTGAGCTGACAGGTCCAGTAGACCAGGATGCTGGGTGGATGAGGGGCATCACGGACCAGGTTAAGTGCCTGTTAAAATTCTGTGAGTGGTTGGCTGAGCAAGGAGCATGGGGCAGACGTACAGAGAGAAGCAGACATGTAGCGTAGATGAGTTATAGCTCTAGAACAGAGGTTCATGCCTCATCCAGAAATTTTCTGCAGTGCCAGGCTTAATAAGCTCTATTTGTACTTAATTTCTTACCCTTGGATATCTGATTTTTGATCTAGCTTCACTGGCTTTCTGTTCCTTGCATCCAAAAGAGTCCTAATCAGAATAGTCTTTTAAGTAGATTTAATCTAATTTGCAGTTCTTCCCTCTGAGGTGAGTGTACTTTTGTCATTTTACAAATGAAGAAACTGAGGCTTAGTGACATTAACTTGACTAAGGTATCACAGCCCGTGATGGAGCCAGTCTATCCAATTCTCTTCATCTCTTTTTAAAGCATTAATACGTTATTGTTATTTTTAAAATTACCACAGCTTGTTATTTAAAAAAAGATAAAACAAAAGAAAACCAATCAATACAGACATGATATGATCTGACCCTCAGTCAGCTCTTCTGGCTCTTCCCTTCATTTACTAGGCTCCAGCTCCATTGGCCTCTGTTTCTGGAGCATGCCAAGATTGTTCTTACCTTCGATCCTTCTCACCGAATGTTCCTTCTCTTTGAAATGTTTTTCTCCTTGATTTTCCAGTGGCTTGCTTCTTCTTTTCATTTAGGTCTCTGCTCAATTGTCACTTCCTAAGAGAGGACTTTTCCTAATCACACAGTATGAAATAGCTCACCCAACTCCTTTCCCCACTGCTCTCTGTCATAGTACCCTGTTTTTCTTCTGCATAGCCCTCATCAGTGTCTGAAATTGTGTTGTTCAATTATGTAATTGTTTATTGTCTGGCTCCCCTTCCAAAATGAAAGCAGAGGCCTCATCTGTATCCCCAGGACATAAAACAGTATGACTGCATAATAGAAGTTCAATCAATATTTGTTGAATAAATGAATATATAAACTAAAACAAGTCCTTATCCAACCCTTTGCTCTCCCAATACCAATCACCAGAGATAGTAACTTAAAAGTTTCATTTATATCTTTACAGACATTTTCTATACACATACAAAAAAGTATATATCGCTCTATATAAAGGTAAATATGAATACATGCTTTTTTCTTACATCAATGCAAGTTCTACAACTTTCTTTTTTACATAACACATAACATCTTTCCATGTCAGTATATGTAAATCTACCTCATTAAAAATAAAACAAATCTATAGTATTGCATTGTGTGGAGGTACCAGAATGTATTTAATAAGGCTTCTCTTAATGATAGTTATTTTTTCAAATTTTTTGTTGTTATATAATGTATTGTTGAAATAAATATTTGTATTATATATGTATTTGCACAAATGTTCCCCACACCCATTTGTTGTCTTTTGGCTTTGTGTGTGCTGTATGCAAAGAGAAATTTTGTTTAAATATATGATCAGGTTTATCAATCATTCACTTTATGGCTTCTGGGTTTTATTTTTTCTCTTCTTTTTTAAAATTTTATTTTTAATTAACATGGGTACATAATAGTTGTACATATGCAATGATCAGATCAAGGTAACTGGGATATCCATTACCTCAATTATTTATAATTTCTTTGTTTTGGGAACATTCCAAATCCACTCCTCTAATTATTTTGAAATATACAATAAATTATTGTTAACTATAGTCACCCCATTGTGCTACCAAACACTAGATCTTATTCCTACTCTACTGTAATTTCGTAGCAATTAACCAACCCCTTGTCCTGCTCCCACCAAGCCTCCCAAGCTGCTGGTAATCATCATTCTATCCTCTACCTCCATGAGAGCAATTTTTTAAGCTGCCACATATGAGTGAGAACATGCGATATTTGTCTTTCTGTGCTTGGCTTATTTCTTGTAACATCATGGCCTCCAATTCCATCCATGTTCTGCAAATGACAGGATTTCATTCTTTGTATGGCTGAATGGTATTTCATTGTGTATATGCCACATTTCTTTATCCAGTCATCCATTCATGGGCACTTAGGTTGATTCCATATTTTTGCTATTGTGAATAGTGTTGCGATAAATAGGGAAGTGTATGTATCTTTTTGATATATTGATTTTTTTTCTTTGGGATATATATCCAGTAGTGGAATTCCTTTATCATATAGTAGTTCTATTTTTAGTTTTTTTGAGGAACCTCCATATAGTTTTCCATAGTGACTGTACCAATTTACATTCCCTCCTATGTCAACAATTGCAGTTCTAGCTGTTTCCCCTCATATTATGCCCATATTTTTATATAATGTGCTTAGATTGCTATTTATTTATTTTAAAATCAATAGACTTTATATTTTAGAGCAGTTTGAGGTTTACCAAAAAATTGAGTAGAAAGTACAGAGAGTCCCCATATAGCCCTGCTCCCTACTAGTTTCCTCTATTATTAACATCTTGCATTAGTGTGATATATTTGTTACAATTATGAGTCAATATTGATATATTATTATTGGCTAAAGTCCATAGTTTAGATTAGGGTTCATTTTTTGTGTTGTATATTCTATCAGTTTTGACAAATGTACAATGACATGTATCCACCATCACAGAATCATACAAAATACCTAAAATCCCTTGTGATCCACCTATTCATCCCTCCCTCCCTCCTCAGAAATGCTGTCAATCACTGGTCTTTTTACTGTCTCCATAGTTTTGCCTTTGTCATATAGCTGGAATAATACAGTATTAGCCTTTTAACATTGGCTACTTTCACTTACCGATATGCATTTGCAGTTTGTCCATGTCTTTTTGTGGTCTGAGAGCTCATTTTTTTTTAATGACGAATGAATTTCCATTCTACGAATGTACCAGAATTTGTTTATCCACTCACCTATTGAAAAACATCTTGGTTGCTTCCAAGTTTTGGTAATTCTGAATAAAGCTGCTATAAACATTTCTGTGTAAGTTTTTGTATAAACATACGTTTCAATTCTTTTGGGTAAATGCCAAGGAGTGCAATTGCTGGATCATATGGTAAGAGTATGTCTGGTATTGTAAGAAACTGCCAAACTCTCTTTCACAATGGATGTATCATTTTGTATTCCCATTAGCAATGAATAAGAATTCCTCTTGCCTGCATTTGGTGTTGCCAGTATTTTGGATTTTGACTGTTCTACTAGGTATGTAGTGATACCTCATTGTTGTTTTAATTCACATTTCCCTGATGACATATGTTGTTGAGCATCTTTTCATATGCTTATTTGCCATCTGTGTATCTTCCTTGGTGAGTCATCTGTTCAGATCTTTTGTCCAATTTTTTTTTATTGGGTCTGTTTTCTTATAGTTGAGTTTTAAGAATTCTTTGTGTATTTTGGGCACAAGTCCTTTATCAGATGTGTTTTATAAATGTTTTTCTACCAGTCAGTGGCTTTTCTTCCTATTCTCCTTACAGTGTCTTCCTGAATCTATGGTTTGGTGTATGTCATTAATTTTGAAAAATTCTCAATCATTATATAGCTTTAGCTATATCAGGGTCTTCTCTAGTTCCATACAATGCATAGAATAATTTTTTCTAGATCTGCAAAAAAGTGATTTTGGTATTTTAATAGGGATTGCACTGAATGTGTAGATCACTTTGGGTAGTATAGATGTTTTAACAATGTTGATTCTGCCAATCCATGAGCACGGTATGGTTTTCCATCTGTTTATGTCCTCTGCTATTTCTTTCCTCAGTGTTTTATAGTTCTCCCTGTAGAGGTCTTTACCTCCTTAGTTAAATATATTCCTAGGTATTTTATTTCTTTGTTGCTATTGTGAAGGGTATTGAGTCTTTGATTTGGTTCTCAGTTTGACTGTTGTTGCATATATGAATGCTACTGATTTGTGTACATTGATTTTGTAACCTGAGGCTTTGCTGAATTTGTTTTTCAATTCCCGTAATCTCATGGCAGAATCTTTGCAGTTTTCTAGATATAAGATCATATCTTCAGCAAAGAGCGATAGTTTCAACTCTTCTGCCCCCATTTGGATGTCCTTTTTTTCCCTTCTCTTGTCTGATTGCTTTGGCTAGGACTTCCAGCACTATGTTGAATAGAAGTGGTGATAGTGGGCAACCTTGCTTGTCTGGTTCCATTCTAAGCGGGAATGCTTTCAATTTTTCCCCATCCAGTATGATGATGGCTGTGGGTTTGTGGTATATTGCTTTTATCATTTTCAGGTAAGTCCTGTCTATGCCTATTTTGCTAAGTGTTCTTATCATAAAAGGGTGCTTACTTTTGTTGATTGCTTTGTATGCGTCTATTGAGAGGAAGAAGACAAGTCTTAACAAATTTAAGAAGATTGATATCATACCAAGTATCTTTTCTGACAACAATGGAGGGAAATTAGAAATCAACAGCAGTAGGAAAGCAGGAAAATTCATGGATATGTGTAAATTAAACAACAATTGAAAAACTAGTGGATAAAAGAAGAAATCACAGGGGAAATTAGAAAATATATTGAGCCAGATAAAAATACAATATGCCAAAACTTATGGGAGGCAGCAAAAGTTGTACTAATAGGAAAGTTTACAGGAATAAAAGCCTCTATGAAAAAAGAAGAAAGATGTTAAATAAACAACCTACCTTTACACCTTAAAGAAATAGAAAAAAAGAACAAACTAGGCCCAAAGGTAGCAAAAGGAAAGAAGTGATAAAGATTAGTATAAAAATAAATGAAAGAGATAGAAAAACAATAGAAAAAAATCAACAAAACTAAGAGTTGGTTTTTTGAAAAGATTAAAAATTTAAAAACTATTAGCTAGAATAACTATGAAGAAAAGAAAGAAGACTCAAATAAATAAAATCAGATATGAAAGAGGAGACAATACAGCAGAAATAAAAGGAATCATAAGAGATTACTATGAAGAGTTATAATCCAACAAATCAGATAACCTAGAAGAAATGGATGAATTCACAGAAACATACAACCTATCAAGACTAAATCATGAATAAAGAGAAAGTCTGAAGACATCTACAAATAGTAAGGAAATTGGACTAGTAATAAAAGATTTCCCAAAAAGGAAAATACCAGGGCGAGATGGTTTAACTGGTGAATTCTATGAAACATTTGAAAGAAAATTATTGCCAATCCTTCTCAAATTCTTTCAAAAAACTGAAGAGAAGGGAACACTTCCAAATTCATTTTATGACACCAACATTACCTTGATACTAAAGCCAGACAAAGACATCACAAGAAAAGAAAACTACAGGCCAATATCTCTGATCAATGTAGATGCAAAAATCCTCAATAAAATACTAGCAAACTGAATTCAACAACACATTAAAAAAATCATGCACAATGATCAATCAGGATTTATGCCTGGGATGCAAAGGTAGTTCAACATGCATAATTATATAATTAATATATATTGCACCACATTAACAGAATGAAAGAAAAAAAATCATATGATCATCTCAATAGATGAAAAAAAAGCAGTTGACAAAATTTGACATTCTTTTGTAATAAAAACTCTCAACAAATTAGGTATAGATGTACCTCAACTAATAAAGGCCATATATGATAAACCCACAGCTAACATCATATTCAACAGTGAAAAACTGAAAACTTTTCCTCTGAGATCAGGAAGAAAATAAGGATACCCTACCCTCTATCACCACTTCTGTTCGACGTAGTAGTGGAGGTCCCAGCCAGAGCAAATAAGCAAGAAAACAAAATAAAAGGCATTCGAATCAGAAAGGAAGAAATTAAATTATCTCCATTTGCAGACGACATGATCTTACATATGGAAAACCTTAAGGACTCCACAAACTGTTACAATTAACAAATGAATTCAGAAAAGTGGCAAGATACAAAATCAACATACAAAAATCAGTTATATTTCTATACTCTAACACCATACTTTCCAAAAAGGAAATAAAGAAAATAATTCCATTTACAGCAGCATCAGAAAGAATAAACTACACAGGAATAAACTTGAGGAGGTTAAAGACTTGTACACTGAAAACTATAAAACATTGATGAAAGAAATTTTAAAAAGATACAAACAAATGTAAAGACATACTGTGTTTATGAATTGCAGGACCTAATATTCTTAAAAATGTTCATACTACCCATAGCAATCTACAGATTCAATGCAATTGCTATCAAAATTTCAATTCAATTTTTTACAGAAATCCAAAAATAATTCTAAAATTCATATGGAAATACAAAAGTCCCCAAATAGACAAAGCAATCTTGAATAAGAACATAGTTGGAGATGTCACACTTCCTGATTTCAAAATATAAAGCAATAGTAATTAAAGTGCATGATATTGGCATATAGACAAACATATAGACCAATGAAATAGCATAGAGAGCTCAGAAATAAATCCACATATAGATGGTAAACTTATCTTTGATAAGGGTACCAAGAGCACACAATGGGGAAAACATCATCTCTTCTATGAATGGTGTTGGGAAAACTGGATATCCACAAGCATATCTTACATGATACACAAAAATCAACTCAAAATGGATTAAAGACTTAAACATAATACCTGCAACTGTAAAACTCGTAGAAGAAAACATAGGGGGAAAACTTCATGACATTGGTTTTGTCAAGGATTTCATGGATATGACATCAAAAGCCCAGGTAACAAAAACAAAAATAAACTTTTGGGACTATGTCAAACTAAAAATCTTCTCCATAGCAAAGGAAACAATCATCAGAGTGAAAAGGCTACCTATGGGTTGGGAGAAAATATTTGCAAACCGTTTATCTGATATTAACACAATATATCAGGAACCCCTACAATTCAATAGTAAAAAAACTAGTAACTTGATTTTAAAAATTTTCTATAAAAACTTGAATAGACATTTCTCCAGAGAAGACATATAAATGGCCATCAGATATAAGAAAAGATACTGAACATCACTAATTATCAGAGAAATGCAAATCAAAGCCATAATCATATATAAACTCACCCCTGTTAGGATGGCTGTTATAAAAATAAAAGATAACAAGTTTTGGTAAGAATGTGGAGACACTGGAACCCTTGTACACTTTTTGTGGGAATACGAAATGGTTCAGCTACTGTGGAAAACAGTATGGAAGTTCCTCAAAAAATTAAAATAGAACTACCATATGATCTAGTAATCCCACTTCTGGGTATTTGTCCAAGAGAATTGAAATCAGGATCTTGAAGAGATATTATCAATCCAATGTTTATTGGGAAACAACCTAAATGTCCATTGACAGATGAATAAAGAAATAATATGCATACAATGGAATAGTATTTCATTGTTTTTCTTTTTTCTTTTTTTTTATTGTTTGTTGTTTATAGGGGTACAGATGTTTAGGTTACGTATGTTGTCCTTGCCCCCCCTTCCCCCCAAGTCCCAGTCCCAAGCGTGTCCATCTCTCGGAGGGTGCGCGTTGCACCCTTTGTGTATGCATATATCCGTCCCCTCCTCCCCCTCGCCCCTCCCCCTTCCCCCTCCCTCCCTACCCGACATCCAGTAGATGTTATTCTTATATGTACACTTATGTGTTGTTCAGTTACTACCAATTTGATGGTGAGTACATGTGATGCTTGTTTTTCCATTCTTGGGATACTTCGCTTAGTAGAATGCGTTCCAACCCTATCCAGGACTATACAAGAGGTGCTATATCACCATTGTTTCTTAAAGCTGAATAGTACTCCATGGTATACATGTACCACATTTTACTAATCCACTCATGTATTGATGGACACTTGGGCTGTTTCCACACCTTTGCAATTGTGAATTGCACTGCTATAAACATTCGGGTGCAGGTGTCTTTTTCATAGAG
>RJWJ010024245.1:0-24999 GCA_004363605.1 Indri indri | reverse complement strand
GGCCGGGCGCGGTGGCTCAAGCCTGTAATCCTAGCACTCTGGGAGGCCGAGGTGGGCGGATCGTTCTGAGCTCAGGAGTTCGAGACCAGCCTGAGCAAGAGCGAGACCCCATCTCTACCAAAAATAGAAAGAAAATTAATTGGACAGCTAAAAAATATATAGAGAAAAAATTAGCCGGGCATGGTGGCACATGCCTGTAGTCCCAGCCAGTCGGGAGGCTGAGACAGTAGGATTGCTCGAGCCCAGGAGTTCGAGGTTGCTGTGAGCTAGGCTGACGCCATGGCACTCGCCCCAGGCAAGAGAGTGAGACTCTGTCTCAAAAAAAAAAAAATAATAATAATAATAATAATGTGTTTGGTAGGGGATATTCATCACTTGATTGTATTACCTAATCTATGAAGATTCTAAGAGAACTCTGGTAAAAATGGTCGCATTCTGGGCAATATGGAGGCAAAACAATAAAAGGGGGAAGTAAAGAAAGATAACTATCTCAATTTTAAAGAGAAAAAAAAATTTTCTGGTTTTTATTGCACTAACTTTACATAATTTTTGAGAGGTCTCTCTTTTATGGCTCTGGTGTCTAGACTTTATATCTCCAAACTTTCTGTCTCAAAATCTGTTTAATATCATATTTCTAGGCTGGGCATGTGGCTCACACTTTAATCCTAGCACTATGAGAGGTGGGAGGTTCACTTGAGGTCACTGGTTTGAGACGAGCCTGAGCAAGAGCGAGACCCTGTCTCTACCAAAAATGGAAAAAATTAGCCAGGCATGATGGCACACACTTGTAGTCGCAGCTACCTGTGAGGCTGAGGCAGGAGGATCCCCTGAGTCTAGGAGTTTGAGGTTGCAGTGAACTATGAAGACGATGCTGCACTCTGGCAAGGGTGACAGAGGGAGACTCTGTCCCCCCGCAAAAATTGTATTTATAATAGCAAGAATGAATCTAAATGTGCAGGTATAATTTCTGAATTAAGAGAAATGTTTTAATGTGGTATAGTTTTATCCATGTAGGAAGAGCACTCAAATTTTTAAAGGCTGCACAAAAAAATTGTATTTTTATTTATGATCTAAATATATTTTAAATGTTTTTGGTGTGACTAGAATAACACTCAATAATTTAAAAATAGTTGTTTTGAGATTACACTGTTGAATAAGGTCATATGAAAATCCCAAAGGCTACTTCTATTATTAATAAAGGATAGTATAGTGTCATAATTTACATTTATGAAATATCTGATTTTGAATCAAAAGTTTAGTTTATTATATGTCAAACAAGAAGCAGTACAATTAATCAAAGTATGTCCCTAAACTATCGACAGTTTGGCATATTAACGGTAGCTTGTTTATTCTACCAGTGAAGAAGCCTGTAGAGTGAGTGGCCATGAAATCACAAAAGGTGTTTTCCACAGCTTGTTGAGAATTGAATATTTTCCTTGCAAGAAGTGGTCCAAAGTCGAGAAGAAGTGCTGGTCAATTGGTGCAAGATCTGGTGAATACAGTGGATGAAAAAGAGTTTCCAAGTCCAACTTCCTCCGTAGTTTGCGCATCGTTTTCTGCAACATGTGGTCTTGCAAGAGGATTGGTCTGTCTCTATTGACCAATCTCAGCTGCTTAATCATAAGCATCCTCATCATTTCATCCAAATGGTTGCAGTAGACATCCACTGTAATCGATTGACCAGGTTTCATGAAGTTGTAGTGGATAATGCCAGCACTGGACCAACAAACAGACACCAATAGCTTTTTTGGATGAATATTTGGTTTTGGACTATGTTTCAGCACTTCACCTTTATCCAACCATTGATTGTTAAAAAGATTTTTCATCACACTTAACAATACAGTGTAGAAATGATTCTACACCGTGACAGCAAAGAAAGGCAAGCTTTGAGACAATTTTTCTTCTAATGCTCCTTTAATTCATGCAGTATCCATCTATCCAGCTTCTTTACCTGGCCCATTTGTTTCAAATGGTCCAATATTATTGGAATAGTAATGTCAAACCTTGCTGCTAATTCACGCATAGGTTGAGATGGAATTGCTTTCTTTATGGCTTTCAGCTCATCATTATCCACCTTGGTCTCAGGTCACCCACATGGCTCATTTTCAACATTGAAATCACCAGAATGGAACTTCTCAAACCACTGACGTACTGTGTGTT
Source organism: Indri indri (assembly GCA_004363605.1). Taxonomy (NCBI): domain Eukaryota; kingdom Metazoa; phylum Chordata; class Mammalia; order Primates; family Indriidae; genus Indri; species Indri indri. The sequence goes on along the minus strand of RJWJ010024245.1, from coordinate 22,839 downwards.
CATTAGCCACATCCTTCCCAAACACTTCAATGATATTTTGAGCTGTCTGCACTGTTCAAAATATGATGGAACTCATATTCAAAAATAACACGAATTTTTGACTTATCCACGCCTTCACAAAAATTGCTCTAAAAATTTTTTTGAAAGTTAATCATAAACCAAAATGTGTCTTTGTAAGAGTTAGGATGTACCTTTACAAAAGAAAAAAAATCTCAAGAAGTGTCAAAATGAAATATCAGAGATATCAACTGTCAAATGTAGTACTTAAGGAAATTGGACATTCATACCTCATAACCTAATAAAAGCATGATAGCAACTTCGAATGCTTGAAAATATAAATTCCAGATCATTGTTTTTAAAGGAAATCAACATACCACATAAAGTAGACTACTGATCTCATAAAATAAAATAATTTTTTCTAATGTAACTTCTTAAGGTGTGATTTCATTTCTTATAAAAAACACTAATTTTCCACATGAATTTCAGGTATTCCTATCTACCTACAAAACCATGGGATACTCTCATAGAAAAAATAGTGCTCGTTTGTGAATGTTCATATGACATTTGTTGAGAAAATTTCTAAATCCTCCAGTAATGATGAAACCAATTATTAACCCATAGTCACAGGCCTTAGCAAAAAATATTACTGAATATTGGGAGGAGGGAATGGGTATATACATATATAATGAGTGTGATGCGCACCATCTAGGGGATGGACATGCTTGAAGCTCTGACTGGGGGGGGGGGGCAAGGGTAACATATGTAACCTAAACATTTGTACCCCCATAATATGCCAAAATAAAAAAAAAGATTTACTCATAAAAAAAGAAGTAACAAAATGTGCTCCTTACTCAAACATCTTTCCCTATCTCCTGAGACACTGTCTAAAATCCCCACTACTGAAGTAACTTCTTTAATTTAACCATGATTTTCAGAAAGATACTGTCAATAAAAAAATCACAGTTGGTGAGATTTAACCCATTAAATCAACAACAAAAAATATTACTGAATATTATAAGCAACTTGATAAAAAGAAACTAAATTTAAGTCATTATGCTGTGGTTTTTCTAGTTGACTAATATTTGACCATGAGTTACCTTTGAATTAGGGAAAGTGCATGCCATTTTTGCTGAATCATATTAAAATCAATAACCATCGTTCTCGCTGAGGAGAAGTGAAGTTACTCAAAGAAGTAATTTGGGACAACTAAATAAATCCCACTTAGGAGTCTAACTTAAAGAAAATTTAGTAAAATATGTTTTATGAGCTATATTCAATTTTCAATGTAGCTATTATAAGTGGAATGTTAAATAGACACAAATAATTAATTTCCATTATCATCAAAAAGCATTTATAGAACAAGGTGGTATGTGTGTATTAAATGCCATGTAACTAAACTATGAAAGGTATTTGTTCTTCAAACTACATGTTGTCAAGATAACCAGTGAATTGTGACCTATAGTAATTTTAAGAGTTTGATCAAATATGTTGAGATAAAATGACCAGTTAATTAAATGTATTTTGAGTAAGGAACTTCAAATAAGATACTATAATGAAGAAAAAATTATTAATACTGTCATGTGTCAGTATTCATTTGAAGTTTTGGAAATATATAACTTTATAAAATTAAGTTTTAAATCCTTCACAATGTTCTCTCTAAATGAATTAAAAATAATATCTTTTTAAATGGAGAAGCAATGTGTTTCATATACCTGTTTTTTTAGATATTAAGTATAATTATTGCTTTAGGAGGAAATGGAAATAGAATTCCTATTTCGGTTGATCTATCATGTTTATGCTGTAGAATTACAGTGATATTAAATATCTACTTTGAACAAACGTAGTGAAATAGCTTCCCAGAATTGCTTGCAACTGTTTATCCATGCTCTGGATACAGAACTTTGTACTCATTCCAGAATTAAAATCTATCACCCTCCCAAATACCTACTCATATTTTTAGCTCCCTTGGAAAGAAACAACGCAAAATCATTTAGTGAAGAAATAAAAGGTTATTTTTAGCCCTTAGGATTTACACAATGGATACAGAATGGCTATTTTAGGCAATACTTGTTCTTTGCATTATTATGAAACACGTTCATTCATTCATGCTATCTCCTCTTATTGTTTCCATGATTTTAAGGTACTCGAAAATTCTTTAAAATTAAAAAAAAAAATTTATTTCAACATATTATGGGGGTATAAATGTTTAGGATACGTATATTGCCTTTGCCCCACCCGAGTCAGAGCTTCAAGCATGTCCATTCTCCAGACGGTGTGCACTGCACCCATTAGGTGTGTATATACCCATCCCCTCCTCCCCCCTCCCATGTGCCAAACACCCAATGAAAGTTATTCTTATATGTACACTTAAGTGTTGATCAGTTAATACCAATTTGATGGTGAGTACATGTGGTGCTTGTTTTTCCATTCTTGTGATACTTCACTTAATAGACAAAAACATACACTGGGGAAAAGAATCCTTATTCAATAAATGGTGCTGGGAAAACTAGATAACCACATGTTGAAGACTGAAACAGGATCCTCACCTTTCACCTCTCACAAAAATCAACTCATGGTAGATAACAGACTCAAACCTAAGGCATGAAAGTATAAGAATTCTAGAAGAAAACTCCAACATTTTTCATTCAAATAGAGATCTTTTCTTTTTCTTTTGGTTGTTTGATAATTACATTTTAATCTCCATCTGTGGTCCTCGAAGTATAGGGGTTTTTTTGTCTACATGATTAGATATATATTTTTTAATTCATGGTTTCACAAAACTTGCTTTCAAATTAAAAAAATACTTTTCTTAAAAAGCAATGTTGAGGAAGAAATACAAAGTTACTTTTTCCCACCAACAGTAAAAATTCAGGGAAATGATTCATAAGTACAATGTCTGAGGCTTTTCAAGTCTACTCATTTTAGTGTTCTTTCTGTACAACTATATTAACATGACCTATGATTATGACTTGCTTTTGTCCAATTAGAGGTCGACCTTTCTTAATGCTATTTAAAAATGTATTATGAATGTCTCCTTTGTCCTTGGCTCTCATGACACTGCCAATCAAAATTCTCCATCCCTGCCAGCATCTCTTATGAGCTTCTCAGATTCAGAATCATTTATAATGGGTAAATCAAACAATTCTCTAACGCGTTAATAGCTTTAATTTGCTTCCAATCCTCAAGGTCTGAAGATGTGATTACTGTGCTGAGAATACAAAAATGAATATTATAAATTCAAAGCTGTCATAAATAGTCAAAGGAAAAAGTTCTGATGCATAATACAATGAATGATGAATAAAATTGAATGACTTCTGGATGTTGCTAACACTGTGCACAAAGAATTACTTATTTTGCTTGTTTTACATGGATTATAACAGGAAAAGGTTTTAATGACATGAAGTATGACATGGCCCTGAGTATACAGTGGGGATTGTTATTATGTCCATGTATACTCTTCCATATATACAAAGTCTTAAAATTAAAATAATCAATTAATAAATTGGGAAAGAGAAAGAAGTAATAATCAGAAATAAATTAAAAGCATCTTACAAGTGTATCAATGTGAAATTTTATCATCAGACCAAAATTTTAGTTCTTATTACACGTATTTGTTAAAGATTCATAAAAATTTGGACCGGAATGATGTTTTGAAAAAGTTGTCCCAAAGATTGAAACATATTTCTTTATTTATGATTGGGGAAAATGCAATTGCGATTTGACTAGGGTTATGTGTTAAATAAGGAGGGAGGGGAAGCAGGAGGGGTTGCTTTCATTGACAGTTTCTTCTGCTAAACTCTGTTTAGCAGAGTTATAGTAATTATAGATATGGATGAATTAAAAATGTAGACTATGCAGTAAAAACTGAGTCCCTCTCCATATTTCACATGTATTAATTTTGCTGTTAAAAATAAAAAGCCACTTAGGTTTCTAAAAAAAAAATGTTGAATATTGAAACCATGGATATTCATTTCCTGAAATCAATAAAAGTGATAAATAAAAAATATTTTGAAAGTAAATGTCAAAATGCACTGTGTATATTCTGAATAGCAAATAGTCCTTCATTATCTTGCACCAACTTATCTCTCCAACTTTATTTATTCAACTTAATGAATTCCTCCTCTGATATTGACACTCTTCTGCGTGCTTGGAATACGTGAGTAAACAAGTAGACATGTGTTCCTGTCATCATAGAGTTGGCATTCCAATAAGAAAAAATTGTAATTTCTTCCTGCTTCCTTCATTTGCACTATCAAATTATTTGCAGTTCCTGGAACATGTCATGTTGTTTATATTTCCATACTTTCTTGCATGCTACTTTCCCTCTGCCTCCAATACATTCTTCCATACCATTATCTAGATGGTGAGTTCCCATTTATCTTTTTTTCTTTTAATTCTGCATATTATGGGGGTACAAATGCTTTGGTTACATTGCCATTGCCCACCCCCCCAGTCAGAACTTCAAGCGTGTCCAGCCCCCAGATGGTGCGCATCACACTCATTATGTATGTATATACCCATCCCCTCTTCCCCCCTCCCATCTGCCCAATGCCCGATAAATATTATTTCTATATGTGCACTTAGGTGTTGATCAGTGAAACCAATTTGCTGGCGAGTACACGTGGTGCTTATTTGTCCATTCTTGGGGTACTTCACTTAGTAGAATGTGTTCCAGCTCTATCCAGGAAAATACAAGAGGTGCTATATCACCATTATTTCTTGTAGCTGGATAGTACTCCATGGTATACATACACCACATTTTTTTAATCCACTCATGTCTTGATGGGCACATGGGTTGTTTCCACATCTTTGCAATTGTGAATTGTGCTGCTACAAACATTTGAGTGCAGATGTCTTTTTTAAGCAATGTCTTTTGTTCTTTTGGGTAGATGCCCAGTAATGGGATTGCTGGATCAAATGGTAGATCTACTTGTATCTCTTTAAGTATTTCCATATTGCTTTCCACAGAGGTTGCACTAGTTTGCAGTCCCACCAGTAGTGTAGGAGTGTTCCTATCTCTCCACGTCCATGCCAACATTTATTGTTTTGGGACCTTTTTGATAAAGGCCATTATCACTGGAGATAAGTGATACCTCATTGTGGTTTTGATTTGCATTTCCCTGATGATTAGAGATGTTGACCATTTTCTCGTATGTTTCTTGGCCATTATTCTATCTTCTTTTGAAAAGTTTCTGTTCATGTCCCTTGCCCACTTTTTGATAGGGTTGTTTGATTTTTTCTTCCTGATTTTCCTGAGTTCTAAATAGATTCTAGTTATCAGCCCTTTATCAAATGTATACCATGCAAATATTCTCTCCCATTCTGTAGATTGTCTGTTTGCTTTTGTGATAGTTTCTTTGGCTGTGCAGAAGCTTTTTAATTTGATCAGGTCCCATTTATTGATTTTTGTTGTTGCTGTGATTGCCTTTGGGGTCTTCATAAATTCTTTGCCTAGACCAACGTCTACAAGAGTATTTCCAACGTTTTCCTCTAGAATTCTTATAGTTTCACGCCTTAGGTTTAAGTCTATTATCCACCATGAGTCAATTTTTGTAAGAGGTGAATGATGTGGATCCCATGTAAGTCTCTGAGACTTACCCTCTGAGAGATGGACACGCTTGGGACTGGGACTTGGGGGGAAGCGGGGGCAAGGGCAACATACGTAACCTAAACATCTGTACCCCTATAAACAACAAACAATAAAAAAAAATAAAAAAATAAAATAAAATAAAATAAAATTGCGAAAAAAATAAATAAAAAAATGAAAGTGTATTTAATGATAATTTGATATCAATATTGAAAATGAACAGGATAATTATAAAAATGTGTTCTTGCTGAAAGAAACTTTGGAAACAAGCAGTTTAAAGATTTTTTTTTTTTTTGAGACAGAGTCTTATTCTGTTGCCCTGGCTAGAGTGAGTGCCGTGGCATCAGCCTAGCTCACAGCAACCTCAAACTCCTGGGCTCAGGTGATCCTACTGCCTCAGTCTTCCGAGTAGCTGGGACTACAGGCATGCGCCACCACGCCTGGCTAATTTTTTCTATATATGTATTTTTAGTTTTCCATATCATTTATTTCTATTTTTTAGTAGAGATGGGGTCTCGCTCTTGATCAGGCTGGTCTTGAACTCCTGACCTTGAGCAATCTGCCCACCTCGGCCTCCCAGAGTGCTAGGATGACAGGCGTGAGCCACCACGCCCGGCCCCAAGCTGTTTTCATTACTACAGCCTTATAATAAAGTTTGAAGTCTGGTAAATTGATACCTTCCATTTTATTGTTATTGCCTAGAATTGTTTTTGCCATGTGGGGTCTTCTCTGATTCCACACAAAGCGTAGAATTAATTTTTCTACATCTGTGAAGATTGATGTTGGTATTTTAATAGGGATTGCATTGAATCTGTAGATCACTTTGGGTAGTATAGACATCTTAACAATGTTGATTCTGCCAACCCACGAGCATGGTATGGTTTTCCACCTGTTTACGTCCTCTGCTATTTCCTTCCTCAATGTCTCATAGTTCTCCCTGTAGAGGTCTTTTACCTCCTTAGTTAAATATATTCCTAGATACTTTATTTTCTTTGTTGCTATTGTGAAAGGAATTGAGTCTTTTATTTGGTTCTCGGTATGACTGCTATTGGCGTATATGAAAGCCTCTGATTTGTGTGTATTGATTTTATATCCTGAGACTTTACTGCATTAATTTATCAATCCCAGGAGCTTCTTGGTTGAATCCATGGGGTTTTCTAGATATAATATCATGTCATCAGCAAATAGCGAGAGTTTGATCTCTTCTCTTCCCATTCGTATGCCTTTAATCCCACTCTCTTGGCTGATTGCTGTGGCCAGGGTTTCCAGCACTCTGTTGAATAGAAGTGGAGATAGTGGGCAACCTTGTCTGGTTCCAGTTCTAAGTGAGAATGCTTTGAATTTTTCCCCATTCAGTATGATGCTGGCTGTGGGTTTGTCATAAATGGCTTGTATCATTTTTAGTTAAGCCCCATCTATGCTTATTTTGTTAAGCATTCTTATCATAAAAGGGTGTTGAATTTTGTCAAATGCTTTTTCTGTATCTATTGAGAGAATTATATGGTTTTTCTTTTGGCTTCTGTTTATGTGGTGAATTACGTTTATAGATTTGCATATGTTGAACCATCCCTGCATCTCTGGAATGAAGCCCACTTGGTCATGATGGATTATTTTCTTAGTAAGCACCTGGATTTGGTTAGCTAGAATTTTGTTGAGAATTTTTGCATCTATATTCATAAGGGATATTGGTCTGTAGTTTTCCTTTTTTGTTGCGCCCTTTCCTGGTTTTGGTATCAGGGTTATGTTGGCTTCATAAAATGTGTTGGAGAGGAATCCATCCTTCTTGATGCTGTGGAATAATTTCTGCAGACACGCACCAGTTTTTCTTTGTAGGTGTGGTAAAATTCGGGTGTGAAATGATCTGGTCCGGGACTTTTCTTTTTTGGAATTTTTTTATTGCTGTTTCAATTTCAGTCCTTGATATTGGTCTATTCAGGAATTCTATTTCTTCCTGGTTGAGCCTAGGGAGGCTGTGTGTTTCTAAAAATTTGTCCATTTCCTCCACATTTTCCACTTTGTGTGCATAAAGGTTTTTGTAATATTCATAAATTATATCTTGACTCTCCACAGCATCAGTTGTAACTTCTCCTTTTTTTTCCTCATGGAGCTTATTAGGGATTTTTCTTTTCTGTTTTTCATTAGTTTAGCCAGAGGTGTGTCAATTTTGTTTGTTTTTTCAAAGAACCAACTTTTTGTTTTATTAATCTTCCATATAGTTTCCCTGTTGTCCATTTCATTTAGTTCTGATTTGATCTTATTAATTTCCCTTCCTCTGCTGGGTTTGGGGTTGGTCTGTTCTTCTTTTTCCAGTTCTTTGAGTCGATTCATAAGGTTGTCTATTTGTGATCTTTTTGACTTTTGGATATAGGCATTTATGGAAATAAACTTTCCTTTCAAGACTGCTTTGGCTGTGTCCCACAGATTTTGATAACTTGTGTCACATTTGTCATTTAGTTCAAAGAATCTTTTGATTTCCATCTTTACTTCCTCGTTTACAAAGGAAGCGTTCAGCAGAAAGTTGTTTAATTTCCGTGACTTTGTGTAGAGATGAGAGTTTCTGTTGGGGTTGGTTGCTGTTTTTATTCCACTGTGATCTGAGAAGATGCATGGTATGATTTCTATTTTTTTAAATGTTTTGAGACATGCTTTGTGTCCTAGAATATGGTCAATCTTAGAGAATGTCCCATGAGCTGATGAGAAGAACGTGTATTCAGTGTTTGTTGGGTAGAATGTCCTGTAAATGTCAGTCAAGCCCATTTGTTCTAGAGATCTGTTCAAGTCCATTATTTCTTTGTTAATTTTCTGTTTGGAGGATCTGTCCTGTGCTGTCAGTGGGGAGTTGAAGTCTCTGACTATTATGGTGTTGCCATCTATCAATTTGTTTAGATCAAGTAGAGTTTGCTAGCCGGGCGCGGTGGCTCACGCCTGTAATCCTAGCACTCTGGGAGGCCGAGGCGGGCGGATCGTCCTGAGCTCAGGAGTTCGAGACCAGCCTGAGCAAGAGCGAGACCCCGTCTCTACCAAAGAATAGAAAGAAATTAATTGGACAGCTAAAAAACATGTACAGAAAAAATTAGCCAGGCATGGTGGCGCATGCCTGTAGTCCCAGCTACTCGGGAGGCTGAGGCAGTAGGATTGCTCGAGCCCAGGAGTTTGAGGTTGCTGTGAGCTAGGCTGACGCCACGGCACTCGCCCCAGGCAAGGGAGTGAGACTCTGTCTCAAAAAAAAAAAAAAAAAAAAAAAGTAGAGTTTGCTTCATGAATCTGGGTGCACCTGTATTTAGAATTGTTTTGCTTCTTGTTGAACTGTACCCTTCACCATTATATAGTGACCCTCTTTGTCTGTCATTACTTTTGTTGATTTGAAAACCAAGTTATCTGAGATCAAAACTGCCACAGCAGCCTTCTTTTGGCTTCCATTGGCTTGAAATATTGATTTCCACCCCTTTACTTTGAGTCTAAATGCATCCTTGTAGGTTAGATGTGTTGCCTGGCGACAGCAGATGCTTGGCTTGTTTTTTTGTTTTTTGTTTTTTTTATCCATTCAGCCAGGCTATGTCTCTTGAGGGGGGAGTTCAAACTGTTCACATTTATTGAGAGAACTGATAAGTGGGGTGAATTACTGTTCATTCTGTTGGGTTGCTTTTTGTTGCTTTGTTTTCTCTCTTTAACCATTGTGAAATCTAGACTTTGATCTTTAACTTTTGAGTGGTTTCACCTTCGAGAGTGTTTATTGTTCTGATCCTTGTGTAATTCTGTTTTGACTACTTCTTGGAGAGCTGGTCTTGTCTTGGTGAATTCCCTCAGTCTTTGCTATTTGAGAATGTCTTTATTTCTCCTTCATTTATAAAACTTAGTTTAGCAGGGTACAAGATTCTAGGCTGGGCAGTATTCTCTTTCAGAAGAGTGAGGATGGGGCCCTAGTCTCTTCTTGCTTGTAGGGTTTCAGTTGAGAAATCTGGAGTTATTCTGATGGGCTTTCCTTGTATGTTACTTGTTTCTTTTGCCTTACAGCTCGTAGAAGGGCCTCTTTAGTGGCTATTTTGGTCAATCTGATGACTGTGTGATGTGGTGTCTTCCGATTTGCATTGAATCTCCCTGGGGTCCATTCAGCTTTTTGTACCTGTATATCTAGATTTTTAGCAAGGCCTGGCAATTCTCCTCTATTAATTCTTCAAATAGCTTATCCAGCCCTTGAGTGTTTTCTTCTTCACCTTCTAGATCCCCTATCACCCTCAGGTTCAGTTTTTTCACATAATCTCACATTTCTTGTAGGCTTATTTCTTTTCTCTTAATTTTCTGCTCAATCTCTGTGACTGACTTATTTAATTGGAAGGAATTGTCTTCAATCTCTGAGATTCTTTCTTCTGTTTGATCTACCCTGTTCTTGAGGCTTTCCATGGTGTTTTGTAGTTCGCTGAATAAGTCCTTCATTTCCAGGAGATCGGTTTGATTTTTCTTTAATATTTCAATTTCTTTAGTGAATTTTTATTACAAGTCCTGGATTTTTTTTTTTTGGTTCCTTTGTGTTGGTTATCCATTTTTTTCTTGCATATCATTCAGTTTTCTTACAATGCATGTTTGAAAATCTTCTTCTGTCATTTTAGTGTTCTGAGTTTGGTTAATGTCCATTGCTGGGGAGCTGTTGTTCCTCTTTGGGGGTGTGCTTTCCGTTTGAGTCTTTATACTTCCAGAGTTCTTTTGCTGGTTCCTTCCCATCTGGATCAGTTGTTCTTCTTGCCTTTAGATTTTTGTTTGGATAATGACACACCCTGTTTAGTCTCTGAGCCAGGAGGTCATGTTTGTGGGTGAGATTCAACCACACCCTTTATGATGAATCAGAAGATGCAGTAAAAGGGTGTGCAAGATGACCTCCCTGTCAGTAGGTGGCACTTGCAGGGAGGAGCATGCTGTTTTTGCATCCTGTAGCTAGCTCTTTTTCCTCTAGAGAGACCCTCTTGTGCCTCGGGTGATGGGTGGGGTCCTGGGACTTACAGGTGTGTCCTAGTTCTCCACCTCAGTGGGGGCAGGACCGGGAGTGAGTCTGCGTGGGGCTGGGTTGGGTAAGCCTGCCCTCAGGCTCCACAACTGCTGTTATCAGGGGTCAAAGGTCTGCTCTTTGTTTTTTGTGCAAAGCTGCCGGGAGGGGCTGAAATGGCTTGACTCAGCTGAAAGTCTGGGCTTGGGGGTTGGGGCTGCCTGAGACTCCCACTCTGGAGCAGATCTGGCTTCCCTCCACCCTCCCCGTCTCCGTGGCCTCTCCCAGGCCTCTGCCAGCAAGCGGGGGCCTCAGGCCAATGGATCACCCCTGGCTGTGACATGGGCTGGGAGGTTCCCTACCCAGGATTGAAGCCTGAGCTGGGTGCACAGCCCTCTTTTGGGAGGCGGGCTGCCGCTCAGGCATGCTGATCTGCCCCTGAAGGCACACCCTCCTCAGTAGGCTCTTTCACAGATCTCTCCTCCATGCCCCAGGGCAGTGCAATCGTGACCTGGGTTTACGAGGTCTGGTCTGCAGGCCTGTCTCCTGGCCCCGGAGATCAATCCCTGACCCTGCCAGGGGGAGGGGTGCTGTTCTTGAATCACCTACAGGGTGCTCAAGCTGGATCGATTCCAGTCCACCTCAAGATTTGCCCCGCTCTCCTGGAGTTCCCAGGCAAGCAGCACCTGGGAGGCCTGGCAGGTAGGGATTTCGCAGTCTGAGTACCCCTCAGTCTGCTGTACGGCCCCAAAAGGAAAGGTCCCATTCCTTGGAGATGCCTGTGTGTGATGGTTAAATTGTCTCACGGCACCCATGGGTAGGGAGGGGGAAGGAGAGAATGGAGCAATATGGCGCCTGCCGATAGGCTCAGGTCTGTGCCTGGGGAAGTGCCCCAAGGGAGCTGGGAGCCCAGTGCTAAGTCCACAAGAGGCCACTGCTCACTGGCAGCAGCCGTCTCTGGGCTGGTGTCAGCAGGTCTCTCCAACCGCTCAGGAGCCCACCAGCAGTCCGGGATGCAAGGGAGGGGAAAGTTAACCTCGCTCCACCTATCCTTGTTGCTGGTCTCCAAGCCTCTTGGGACCTTTGTCCTTCCAGTTCTCCTCCACAACCTCTTCCTGTGGATTCTCCTGTAGTTTCAGGCACCCTTCCTTCTGACCCTCACCCGATCTATGTTTCTCTGCTAGTTTTATTCTCTTTCTTCTAAAATTCGTCTTTTTTGCAGAGACAGTCTGACTGGCAGCTTTTCTCATCCACCATCTTGGCTCCTCCCCCCATAGCAGCTAGTGTTAGTCTTATTAAATTTTTTTTTGTTTGTATGTGGAGGAGAAATATAATTTAATCAGCCACCATTTCAGAATTAGCTCTTTTCAATATAGAAATTCTCTGCAAATTTACCCTCACCTTCCTTTTGTGTCTACATAAACTTTATGGTGGGCTCTTTAGAGTGTTAATGGATTATACTATTTGTACCACCTATTTTTGAGACACGTTAGTCTCCTGCTGGGAAACATCAGTGTCTTTTTTAAAGGAATATGGACTGTGTATTTTTGGTGAAGAGCATAAATAAGGATCCTCTCTTTCCCTTTAGAAGAAATTTCAGTTTTTTAGCCTTCCTATCAAAAAGTTAATTTCACAATAACTGTTCATTCACACATCTGCTTAGCCAATGTTGTGAATCTGACAAGGCTGGTTATGGATCATTTGTAAGCACCTGGTATTGACAAGTTTTTGTGCTTGTCATGTTCACATGCCCAGAAGCTTCACAGGGAGTACGTTAGGTAAATCAATAATGATAATAGTAGTAATAACATTGAAGAGTCTTTTGTTACTTTCTTGATGTAATCTTCAGAAAAGTAAAATTTTCTAGAAAAAAAAGATACACCTCAAATTCTAGTTGTTACTTGATGCTATATAATTTCTTTTTTGTATCTTTGTGGAAAAACACAAAAACTTTATTCAGAGAATAAATTCACTTAAGGATAAGTATTTGCCAAAGCCCATGAAAAACAGTGATTTTGTTCTGATCGTTCATGCATTTCTGAGTGAACTTTGACCAATCATTTAACTTAATTTTGGCATTTTTTCTTGAAAAAATATGCACATGCAACTAGAATTACAATGAGAATTAACAAATACAATGTTTTAAAATCTTCTTCTTTGAAAGTGGCATCAATATTTTAACTCACGATGTTACAAATAAGAGTAACATACAGTCATGGGCAAAGAAAAGTTCTGTATGTCAAAGTTAAATACTATCACACTTTCTGGTTAGCAAGTGCTAGTGCATTTTCCAGGGCAACAGTGGTTTACTATACGTAGGTAAAATGAGTCAGAAAATAAACTGTGCAATAATAACCATCAATGCCTTGTAATGTACATGGGGGTGGGGATTTGTGGTAGGTAGATTAAAGATACATGATACATCTTATCTGCTACAGTAATTGCTATAATTTAAGGGAAGAATCAGAGGGCTTGATGAGATCTATGTACTATAGTCCCCCCCAAATCACACACATGTGCACATACACATTTGCATATGATTTCAGTGACATTATGAAACCCTTGAAAATTTATCTTACAGAGCCTAAGAAAAGATCATGTGCTAGTGCCTTGTGAAAAGTATAATATGGAGAGATAAACAGAAAGAAAAATATATCCCTGTGAATTTGCTATCTTCTAAGTAGAGCCTAGATTCTAAGATTTTTAAAGTTAGGGAGAATTTTGTAACGATCCAACCTCAACAGCTAAATAAATGACGAATGAATGAAAGAACAATCTTTTGGAGAGAGGAATTAGATGCAATAGTTGACAATGGACCTTTAGAGCATTCTTAGTAACAGAACATCTTCTTCCACTCTTCCTAACACTGAAATTTTATTCTCATAGTTAAAACATGGCTTCTCTACTTCCAGAAAAAGAAAAAGAGTGTTATAAGCTAAATTGTATCCCTCTTCAAATTCGTATGTTAAAGTCCTAGCACAAAATGGGAGTATAATTGGACATGGAGTCTTTAAAGAGGTAATTAAGTTACAATGTGGCTATTAGGTAAGCCCTAATCCAATATGACTGGTGTCCTTATAAGAGGAAATTTGGATACAGATATGTCCATACAGAAGACAATATGAAGACACCAAAAGAAGATGGCTATCTGCAAATCATGGAGACAGGCCATAGGAGAAACTAACCTTGATACCTTAATCTTGGACTTCTAGAGTCCAGAACTGTGAGAAAATAAACTTCTGTTGTTTAAACCTCTTGTATCCCACCCCTATACATTGTTATGGCAGCCCTGCCTACTAAGCTTATCCAAAAATAAAGAGTAAAATATGTATGCCAGCCACTGAGTAGATATCCGCTTACTTCTCATTGACCAGAACTGTGTGTCACCAAAACAAACAGATACTATGTGTAAGGAACAGCAAGGGGAGAACAATAAGTAATACCCATACTTTCCCTTCTTCCACTGAAATGAACATAAAAATTAGCTTTTTATTTATTAAGTCCAGATTCTCTTTACCTTTTTAGGTTACGATTACTAAAGACTAGTAGAAGGTGCATAAATCTCCCATATTCTAGATTTGTGGTCTCAGACTGATCAACGAAATTCAGTTTCTTTACTAATTCATTGGTAAAATGGAAATAAAAAGGTAGGCTTGCATTAAAGATGAGGGAATTTGCATGTAATACAACCAGCTCCATCTTTTGCATCCTATAGAAACCCTGGAGCATCGCTGTTTTTGTTACATAAATTGATACATTAAAATTTACATATCCTTTGTGCTAGCTGTCTCCCTTGTACACCGAATGTCTCTTATCTGTGTCATTTTCCAACCACATCGACAAATACAAAATCATGATGAGAAAAAAATGTTACAATAAATGAAGTGGAAATTTAACCCTTGATTTTCCCTGCAAGGCTAGTTGAAGAATTTAAGTTTTCAGAGAAAAGAGTATGTCTCTTTAACAATAATGCAAAATTAATCATTATTCTATTCAGTTGAGAACATTGCAAATAACATCAGTGCTCAACATTATTATTCTTATTATTTAAAAATTGCAGCAGGACAATGGAAACATTAACTAAGCAGTTTTCAAACAATTATCTTGTTGATGGCTTTCTATTCAGAGAGAGACTCCAAAGTATATCTCCATGTTTAGACTGAATATTGGACAGCATAATACTCTCAAAATCTGACATACTGTCATTAAGACATATTTTAATAGAATCACGTCAAAGTGATTTTAGTGCAGCAGAACAATTAATTAACTAATTATTTAATAACTTTTAATTACAGTCAGATTAAGTGGAATTGGCTTTTCTATTGCTCCTTCATGGTTTAATAAGTTAAAAGATTAAACACAATAATTTAAAATTTTATTTTATTATTCAACTAAATCACTTGTGGGTACATACATATGTACCTATGGACTTAGGTGATATGAGTACATGGATTAACAGTTTCACTGCGAGCGCACATTGTACTTTTCATTTACAGTACAGCATTTTTGTCTCCTTCAAAATCTCGAGGGTCTGATACAGATTTTGTTTACATATATATTCCTTCTAAATACAAACAAATTAGAAGCAGAAAAACACAATTTTTAAATGCAAGAAAAAAATATTTTGCTTTTACATAACATATCATTCTATGATATCAGTTACTCATTATGAATCCTTTCCATTACTCTAAAAAATATTGTTACTGTGGATCAGAAAAACATATCAGCCAACCCAAATATAGGCCATCTGTAGTCCAGTTTGATCACATATGAAACACAAGATTTGGTTAGGTATTTATAACACCTGCATCAATTAAAGAAAATCAGGCTACTATAGAGAAGAAGGAGAAATTTAAGGATCAGAATATACTTTAACAAGTAATAATAAAGCACACTTATCAAATTTAAAACACTCAGTAGAAGCTCCAAAAATTCATGTAGACACCACTCAATGAGAACATAGTAATCAAAAAGATCAACATGAGCAATTATGAGGGAACACATCAGAGCGCATGCTACTT
Source organism: Indri indri (assembly GCA_004363605.1). Lineage (NCBI taxonomy): Eukaryota > Metazoa > Chordata > Mammalia > Primates > Indriidae > Indri > Indri indri. The sequence continues at coordinate 7,253 of RJWJ010024245.1, read as the reverse complement.
GCTCTAGCTGAAAACATCTTTGCCTCTATTTGTTTAGCTAATCCCTACTCACAGTTAATATCTCAACTTAAACATCACTTTTATAGGGAAGCTTTCTCTCACTGCACCACTTCATCTGTCTGTTTTGTGTTTCCTTGGCTTTCTATATTTCTTCTACTCAGGAAATGTATAAATTTTCAATTATGTATTTAAATAATCATAAATATTTACTTCTTACATATTCTCCATATAAAGTTTATCTCACTTGTTTTACCATCAGCTGTATGTAGACAGGTATCCTCAACATCTATTAATGGCACATGGCTTGGCACATCACTCACTAGATAGGTCTTTTACAATTCTTTTAGGAGATCGTCAATCAGGTATGGCACCTAAAGGAGACCAAGGAGAGGTTCAGGAAAAAACAAAGTTGATTATAATTATAACTACTAGACACAAGAATCACAGGCACAGCATGTCACACATGACCACATAACACACCAAGGTGGTGAGGAGGATGAACACAGGAGCAAGGGGAATGTTTAGGCAGCTGCCTTTACCGGGGTTTCTGCTGGAAAGGTAAAACAGAGCAGGGTAAACAGTTTAGGATTGGATAATTTGAATAATTTCAGAGGGTTTTGAACATGGGGGTCTCTCTAGTTGCCTGGTACCTGGCCCTGAGTTGATTAAGGCATAGGAATATTATCTTCTGGGGTGTAGGGGATAGACTGAGGTGGTATGGTTCTGGATTCATTAGTGCGCACATCAAAGACATACTTCTGGGTAAGCCTTTTGTTATCTTTAAGAATTGGCTAGTCCTGGGAAAGGTAATCTCTCCACAGCCAAAAGGCTTTTGGATATGACAAAACGTCATAGTATATGGAATTTTTTTTTAAATTACAATGCAACAGGTGCACTGTTTTTCTTCTTTTTGACCGCAGATGTGGGGGGGGTTAATTATACTCCTCAGCTCATAACGTAATTATCATCATTACTCTCACAAGGCTCATCTCTTATTTAATTTAATCATTCATTCTCTTTCATTTCCATTCCCCACTACCAATCGCGCGCTCACGCTTTCTCTCTCTCTGTCTTCAGAATCTACTAATGTACTTAATGTATATATATTTGGGGTTTGTGTATTTACATAAAATATGTGATGCTATTTTATGTGCAAGCATTTTAATCAATTTTAATCAGGTACAATTTACATGCAATAAAATACACCTATTTCAAAAGAGTTTATTGAATTTTGACACATAGTATAAGCCCATGCAACCATCACAACAATTAAAATGTAGTACATTTGCATCTCTTTAAAACAGTTTCCTCATGTCCCTTTGCAAATAATCTCCCACCTCAGGCCTAGATAACCGATAATTTGTTTTCTATCACTATATATGTTTCACTTATTCAGAGATTTTATGTAAATGGAATCATTCAGTCAACATACACTATTTGGAGTATAGCTCCTTTCAGTCAACGTACATTTAGAGATTTATTCATGTTTTTGAATGTGTCAGCAGTTTATGCCTTTTCTTTGTTGAATTATTTTCTACAGTATAAATATTATATGTATATTTTTTATTCCTTTAAGTACTGATGGATATTTTGATTATTTCTGCCTGCTCAAATCCGCTGCTGTGCTTCTTTAGTGAATTTTTCTTTTCACTTATTGTACATTTCAACTCCAGAATTTCTATTTGGTCCTATTTTATACTATTGTGAAAATAAGTAATTCAAAATCTAAGCTATTGGAACTTTAAAATATATTCAGCCTTAAAGGAATGTGATTGGGCTGGGTGCAGTGGCTCACACCTGTAATCCTAGCACTCTGGAAGGCCTAGGCGGGAGGATTGCTCAAGGTCAGGAGGTCAAGATCAGTCTGAGCAAGAGTGAGACCCCATCTCTATTAAAAATAGAAAGAAATTAGCTGGACAACTAAAAATATTTAGAAAAAATTAGCTGGACATGGTGGTGCATGCCTGTAGTCCCAGCTACTTAGGAGGCTGAGGCAGAAAGATTGCTTAAGTCCAAGAGTTTGAGGTTGCTGTGAGCTAGGCTGACACCACAGCACTATAGCCTGAGCAATAGAGCAAGACTCTGTCTTCAAAAAAAAAAAAAAAAAAGGAATATGATTATGGGAGTCTGAGTTAAAAGGCAGCTGTGTGACTTTTGTTTTTCTAATTATAGATTAGCCTTTTTCCTTATCTACATTGTTTTGTACAATGTTGTAAATGACTAAAGGGTATCATGGAAGACCCCCTTCCCTCCTAAGTGTTGATCTTCATTATAGATTAACTTCCCTCTTACTTTTCTCACACAGACTTCATGACTAAATACATTGTCTAAGATGGAATGTCAAACAAACTCTTTCAAACTGGAAATGAAATGAAAACAAGCTGTAAAGAAAATAAAACAAATGGGAACTAATTAAATTCCTGTATCTCAAAAATCAGCCTTGTAAATAAAATGTTATAATTATACTATTTTTTTTTATTTTCTGCCTATAAAAGCAAGACCTTAACTTTGAACTTCCGAGCACTGACCCCATTTCTCATGAGTTCATTTACTAAGATGGTCATTCCCAGATTTTCCCTTGAATAAACTTTTGAAAACTGTATTCTGTTCCTTTTGATTATTTCAGGTTGATGATCTGTCTCTTTATTTATATTCTCTATTTTGTGAGGTTTTTTTTAATACTTTCCTTTAGTTCTTTAGAGATGATTATCTTTAGTTCTTTGAACAAACTTCAAATAACTGATTTAAAGTCTTCGTTGAGTAAATCTAACATCTGGGCTTCCTGAGGCACAGTTTCTATTACTGATTTTTTTTTCTTGTGTGTAGGCTATGATTTCCCGTTTCTTTGCATATCTCATTTTTTTAAAGTAGACATTTTAAATAATATAATTTGACAGCTATGGAAGTACACTGCCGAGTTTCATTTTTGTTGTTTTATTTTTTGTTCTTTATTTAGTCACTTTTATAAACTATTTGTGTAAAGTTTTGTTTTAATCTTTTTTTGTCATACATGCTTAATGAAGTCTTTCTTGGTTTCCTTAATAGTAAGTTAATGATGGTGTCAGCTTTTAGTCTGAAACATTGATTCTTAGTGTGCTCATGGCCAAAGAACGACCTGACACAACAAATTAAGGCAAACACTAAAATGAGGTTTATTGAGGAGAGAAAGATAGGATTATCGAGCAAGAAGAGCATATAGGTTTACAGACCTAAGGCACTGCAAGATAAATGTTAAGTCATGCCTGAAGGCCGTCTATTTGCTCAACAGATTTCTTTGAAGGGGTATATTGTGGCTTGCCCTATGATTAGCAGACTTCCTTATCTTAACTTAAAACATTCTTTTCTACTGACTCCAAGCTTTTAGACAAAGCTTTATTCCCTTAAACAATTACAAATTAAAGAATCTCTGAATCTGCCTATAACCTATAATTCTCCAATTGGAGATGTCCTCCCTTTTGGGGCCAAAAAATATATATCTTCCATGTATTGATTTACAATTTTACTTGCAGTTCTTGTCTCTCTAAAATGTGTAAAACCAAACTGTAACCTGACCTCCCCAGGTGCACTTTCTCCGGACCCTTTGACACAGTGTTTCCCTGGGCTGTGGTCACTATAAACCTCAGAATAAGCCTCTTAGCAGCTCAGAATAAACCTATTTAAATTATTTCACAGAGTTGTTTTTTTTTTCTGTTAATATCATTAATTTATATTGTTTGCCTCAACTGATATTCACTATCTCAGGCAACTACAGAGTTAAACAATTGCCTCTCATGTGTTTGACTAACATCCTAGGGATAAAGCTTTTTACATTGGATGAGCCACATGTCAGTTCAAATAAAGTTCTGGAAAATCTGGGAATGATACTTGCAAGAAGATCCAACCCTGCTTTGTCTGTAGTGGCTGCTAAATTGCTGGTTTCCACCTTATTGTGGGTTTTGAGGTTTCAAAGTCGTGACAGAGCTGGAGAAAGGGAGATGGGAATAGGGCAAGTTAAAATTAACTGTACAAGGTTCACTGTTCTTACTGCTATCCTGCAGTTTTTCTTGAATAAATGTTCACTCTACTGCTGCAATACTTTGGTTACTTCTCAGAGTTCTGTAAAAAGGCAATTCTGAACTTTTTTTTTTTTTTTTTTACCAGTTTTCTTATTGATTTTATGAAGGAAATAAATTTTGAGGATCCTTACTCAACCATTTTTGCTGACATCCTTCTCCAAGATCTTGATTCCTCAAATCATAAATGACTTGATAGCACCATCCCCATAAGACTCCAGGTGGTTCTGAGAGCCCACATTTTGCTCAGCCTCAGTCCTTTGCAGTCATAAATAGATTATTACCCTAGGGAAAAGGAGTGAAAGATGTCTAGAATACCTCCTCGAATTTTCCATCTCTCTCTGATCCTGGCCCTTCAACTCCTGGATTCCTTGGTTGATCTCCAACACCTTTAGAAAGCTGTTTGTATTTTTGCATTTGATCCAGTTTATATAGTTGTTCTCAGATAGAGGATTGTTATTATACAATCCATTCATTCAATTCAGAAACAAAAGTCCCTCAAGAATAAGTTTTTATGAGTTAGTATGATTTATTCCAATTTGGGATCATAGTTCAGTTTATAGCTCTGACTTCAACCTGCCACCACTGTGACACCATAAATATGTTTTAGTTTTAAAATGGGGACTGACTTTCGAATCTGAGTATTTATACTTTACCTTAATAATTAGATAATTACTTGTTAAATGTACTTTTTTATTGTTAACTTTACTACTAGATGGGAGGCTCCACAAGGCCATAGATTAACATTTGGCATTTTTTTCTTCTACTGTGCCCTTAAAATTTAGCAGAGTGGTGGGACATAGTAGGTACTCAATAAACATACATGGAATGAATGAGTAGTTTAAATGATTCAGCCATTAAATGGAAACATAAAAGATATGTGATTAGAAACACCTAGCATTTGAATTCCTAGCCATAAATTCAGTGAAAAAAATATATATTTGTTAATATTAGATAAAATGTCTACTTAAAATAACATGATTCTCCAATCTTTAAAACACATGAGAGACTATGAAGACATTACCATAACTGTTCTTCCTATTCCTTGCCATGTATAGAATAAGCTACAATTCTACTAGAAAGATGTTTGTTTTATCCAATTAATATAAACAGTTTTTAGTTTCTTATATTCCTGCATCTTTTTGTTAAACCACACACACACATATATAAAAAATATTTAACTTTTCATTTTAAGATTTATAAAGTATGACGCAATCACATTACCCCACTCCATTTTTCAGTTAGTTCATAAAAAATTCCATTGTATGTATTTTATATTCACTGAAAAATTAACGATTATAAGTTATTCCCCCTGGAATAGTTGTTTGTATAGCATTCACAATGTAAATATTTCCACATAAGTTATCTTATTCATACTAGAATTGCTACTTTTCATTTTGCCCTTGGATGACTCTGGACCTGAGTCACTAAAGTAGACATTATGAATCACTCACAGCCTGTTAATTTTCTCTCCAATCATCTGTCATGTATGGTATACCTTTCTTTTTTGATTCACATATATGATTTTTAAATTATCCTAAGAGTAAACAATTTACTAAAATCCTTTTTTAATTAATAAAATAAATGATACATGTGGATTTTACTATATTACCTTTTGTTTTGTGTATTTGTATTTGTTTTACAACATGTTCAAGCAATTCTGTCCATTTAACCTCATGCCAGCATCCCTGCCAGGAGAACAAACAGTAACTTCAGTCCTAACAAGACATTATACTATGTGGAGAATTACAAAGCAAAAATCTGAAAATCTTGACAGGTTAAATTGTGTGAAGCTCCAGTTAGCAAGAGTAGAAAAAAGGACATTTTTTAATAATAATAATAATCTTAAAATATATAATAAATTATCTAGGTTGGGCAACATAAATAGTCATAAACTTTTTCTCAAACAATGGGAAGAATTTAATCACCATAGAAAAATATATCAGTTGTCATAGGGTAAGAAGTGATATAAAGGCCCAGTGGACTAACACAATTAATGTAAGACCAAGATTGAAATGGTTTTCCAATTTCACTGTATGAATATATTTCTGACATTTAAACATGACAAACTTTTCTAGTTTAACTTTTTGTCACCTTAAGCACTATTTAAAGTATGTCCTTGTTCTGTCAATGGATACCTGAAATTCTTAGAAATTTTGGTGATAAATGCTGAGATGAATTTTTAGATATGTGCAACAAGTGAATGTCAGGCTTTTTTTTTTTTTAAGGTGGAAATGGGGCAAGGTTTATTTATCTTCCCCATTTTTTTTCTTTTTTTTTTATTTCTGCATATTATGGGGGCACATATGTTTAGGTTACGTTGCCTTCTCTCCCCTCCCCTCAAGTCAGAGCTTCAAGCATGTCCATCCCCCAGATGGTGCGCATCGCACTCATTATGTATGCCTATACCTATCCCCTCCTCCCCCTCCCCATCCTCATCCCTCCCTCTCCTCTCCCCTCCCATCTGCCCAACGGCTGATAAATGTTATTCCTATATGTGCACCTAAGTGTTGATCAGTGAAACCAATTTGCTGGTGAGTACACGTGGTGCTTATTTTTCCATTCTTGGGATACTTCACTTAGTAGAATGCGTTCCAGCTCTATCCAGGAGTGTACAAGAGGTGCTATATCACCATTGTTTCTTAAAGCTGAATAGTACTCCATGGTATACATATACCACGTTTTATTAATCCACTCATGTATTGATGGACACTTAGGTTGTTTCCACATCTTAGCAATTGTGAATTGTGCTGCTATAAACATTCGGGTGCAGGTGTCTTTCTTATAGAGTATCATTTGATCTTTCGGGTAGATGCCCAGTAATAGGATTGCTGGATCGAATGGTACTTCCAATTTAAGGTATCTCCATATTGCTTTCCACAGAGGTTGCACTAGTTTGCAGTCCCACCAGCAGTGTATGAGTGTTCCTATCTCTCCACATCCATGCCAACATTTATTGTTTTGGGAATTTTTGATAAAGGCCAGTCTCACTGGAGATAAGTGATATCTCATTGTGGTTTTGATTTGCATTTCCCTGATGATTAGAGATGTTGAGCATTTTTTCATATGTTTTTTGGCCATTATTCTGTCTTCTTTTGAAAAATTTCTGTTCATGTCCGTTGCCCACTTTTTGACAGGGTTGTTTGATTTTTTTCTTGTTTACTCACCATCAAATTGGTATTAACTGGACAACACATAAGT
>RJWJ010024244.1:0-25012 GCA_004363605.1 Indri indri | reverse complement strand
AAAAAAAAAAAAACCAGGCACTGAGAAAACTAGGACCTTAAAATCAGACTCAAAGGCTCTCCAGTTTTCCTATCCTTTCAGGAAATTTCTTTCCCACCATTAAATATCACCTAGAAATCTATTTTCATAAAGTAATTCTGTATTAATCAGCAAAGCTGGAAATTTCCATACATTCTAAAAAGCACTGATCATGGAGGATGCCCCCCAACATTAACGATAATTCAAAATACTTGATAATTTACATATTGGTTAAATATATCTACCGACCATCTGCATGCCTTATATAGAGGTTAAGTAACCCTTCCCTGAAATGCTTGGGATCACAAGTATTTCGGATTTGGAATATTTGCATTATATTTACTAGCTGAGCATCTGTAATTCGAAAATCCCAAATCTGAAATGCTCCAATGAGCATTTCATTCAAGTATCATTCAAGTATCATGTGAGTGCTCAAAAAGTTTTGGATTTCAGATTTTGGAGCTTTTCGGGTTTTGGATTTTTGGATTAGGAATGCTTAACCTGTACATGTTCTCCTCAAATAATACTCTCTTAGGTAGTTCCCAAAAGACAAAGGCTGTATTTATAGACTTTTGCTTGAGATACTATGCAAAATTGAGGTGCTTAATATTTTTTGTAGCCAGGCACAGTGGCCTGTAATCCCAGCACTTTGGGAGGCAGATGCAGAAATATCCCTAGAGGCCACGAGTTAGAGACCAGCCTGGGCAACATAGCAAGACCCTGTCTCTACAAAAAATTTAAAAAAAATTATTTAGGTGTGGTGGTACACACCGTACCACCTACGGTCCTAGCTACTTGGCAGGCTACGCCAGGAGGAGCGCCTGAGCCCAGGAGGTGGAGGCTGTAGTGAGCTGCGATCACACCACTGCACTCCAGCCTGGGCAGTGGAGTGAGAGAGACCTTGTCTCAAGAAAAAAAAAAAACAAAACCAAAAAAAAAAAAAAAAAACAAAGAAAATTTTTATAAATTAATCTTGTGCAAACCAATTCCACACAGTAGGGTAGAGCTCCCTGTAATATGCTCACATAATACTCTGCATTGCCTCCTACAGCACTTAGCACAACTGTAATTAATTATGTAATTATTTGTTTAATGTCCATCTCCTCACTAGACTGTATGTTCCTTAGGGCAGAGACTTGCCTTTCTCTTTACTATATTCCTAGTGCCTAGCACAATAGGCACTTGATAAAAGTTTGCTGAACAAATTAATAAACTGCATCAGATGCCCAATCTAGGGGGATGACTGGATGTATAACACATAACATATACAATTGGTGAATAGCTGAGAGAGTTGTACTCTTGCTAAATGCAGAGGTAGAAGAGTCGAAGAGATACAGATGAGAAGAAAAATCATACTGCCTCATAAAACACTGAGAAGGTAACACAACGCATAAGTGAAAGCAGACTTCAAGGACATAACTTCCATGAAAAACAGATGTCAAATATCAATGTCACAGAATTTCCCTGGGACTTTTAGGGAGGCTTAGCATGAAAGGAGGCATAACTACCTCCCCCCACCAACTACGCAGGATTGACAAAACAGCGCAGTGGGGAGGGAGATACGTACTGGGTGAATGTCTGCTGAGCTCCAGCTCTGGTCTCTCCAGGCTGCTCTGAAAGTCAGGAGGCAGCAGGGAAGCCACTCCCTCAGGATGGATCATCTCGTCCTCCGACTCAGCTGAAGCTTCTGCAAAGTACAGATTGGGTCGGGACAGGGAGGGAGTGAAGGGCTCAGCATGTGGGAATATGTAGAGGTGTGAAGGAGGTCAGGCAAAGTCACAGATACAGAGATATGTACCGAAAAGAGCACTGTACATAAAGAAAAAACATCCTAGGATTAAGCTCTACTTCATCTAAATGGTAGCTTAATTTACTTATAACTCTTCCTTTTGGCAGGAATCCTCTTCTAACAGGACAGTCAAATTAAGTGTCCTCTTCCCTGACAAAAGTAAACAGTAATTCACTTGCTCCATAAACTACCAAAGCAAATAAGTAGCAGTTTCTACCTGACTTATTCCTGAAATTGCCTAGTTAGACAGGCCTAGCTACTCAGTGACAGGAATAAGAATGAAGAACTTGTTAGAAGTGACAATCTGGGCTTACCTTCAAGTTCTGCAGCTTCTCGAGCTTCACGTTCCAGACGCTGCCTAAGTAGCTCCTGCTGCTTTTCCAGATACTGTTTTATGAAACTGTTCTGGCTCATTTCCTCACCAATCTGTGTAGAGGAAATGGAAAAAGATGGTCTAGAAAAGCAAACCAGGAAAATACAAGGAAGAAAATTCCATGGAGCAAAGGCTTACTCCTTATAGCTGGACCCGAGAAAGATAAATAAAATGTTGGAAGGCCCTTTTCTAAGCTACTCTTATATTGAGGATGGGACTAAATAGCCCTATGAGTCATAAAAAATGGCAAAAGGAGGAACCATAGATAATTTTTTTTCTGAGACAGTCTTGCTGTGTTGCCCTGGCTAGAGTGCCGTGGCCTCAGCCTAGCTCACAGCAACCTCAAACTCTTGGGCTAAAGCGATCCTCCTGCCTCAGCCTCCCAAGTAGCTGGGACTACAGGCATGCGCCACCGTGCCCAGCTAATTTTTTCTATATATATATATTTTTAGTTGTCCAGATAATTTCTTTCTATTTTTGTAGAGACAGGGTCTCGCTCTTATTCAGGCTGGTCTCGAACTCCTGAGCTCAGAATGATCCGCCCGCCTCGGCCTCCCAGAGTGCTAGGATTACAGGCGTGAGCCACTGTGCCTGGCCCACAGACAATATTTTATTTGAAATAAAAAAAGTGATGTTGGTACACAATTAACTTAAAAAGAAATCAAAATTCTTGTAATCATGCCTTTTAATCTAAATTTTTAGATAATCTGCAACATTATCTAAAGATAAATCTACAATTTCCTGTTAGTAATTTCAAAACTGAAAGAAAAAAATACTAGTTCCTCCAAAAGATCAATTTCTACCTATCCAGGAAACATTCTGTCAAACATCTCCAAAATTCAAGTATAGCATTTTAAGTTATGAAATTGAGAGAATAAAAGGCATATCCATTCAGCATTTTGACAGAGTTATAACTCTATTTTCTTTGGGTGAAAAAAAAAAATCCTTGGTAACAATACTGAATTTATCCCTTTTGCCATTTTTTTCCCTATAATACAGACTCCCATGTCACTCTTCCACCCTTCAGCTTTCTCTGCACAGGTCTTCCTCCCTAGAACCTTCTTGTTTAGCAAGTCCTATTAGCGAACTCCAAAAAAGGGAAAAAAACCTTAATACTTTCTATGTTATTAATCATATTTTCTAAGCATGTTTATTTTCACCTAAGATGGAAATGAGTTTCTTTGTACTCAATGGACATTGAGGAAGTGTGGGTTACATATATTAGAGAATATGCTTGTTTGCTGCAAGAATCCTATGTTAATAAAAGCTTCAAAGACTAAAATGCAATGGGCAAAAGGAATATAATTAAGCTGATTAACTTATGCCGTTTCTTATGCTTGTTAAAGTACTTAACTAAACCTCTGAAAGCTGGCTAGATTATGATACTTGCAGCTTAATGAGGTGAAAACAAGGGAGCAGGAAGGCTCTCTTGTTTTCCACAGTATCCTGAACTTCACCTAGTACTGGGGCTGCACACCATTGCATTAACAAAGATTTGGGTTTTTCATTTAAGTGACTATAATGAGGGGATTTCAAAAGCTGAAAGGAACTTTAAGAGATTGTACAGTCTAAAAATTCTTGGTTTTGTTTTTTAACTATGAAATGATTTCTTTAAAAGAAATCTTATGCAGAAACTCAATATATAAAGCAGATAAAAGTAGATCAAATCTAGTTTAAGACCGAAGTATAAACCTTGTTTACTTGACAAGAATATTTATCTTCCTAGGAAGCCCCCAAAAGCAGCTCCACAAAACCCCAAGAAAAGGAGTAATATAAAACTATGGGTCTAGTCTAACCTTTTCTCATATTACAGATAAGGAAACTGAGGAAACCAAGGCCTCAAAAGGTTAAATTTCTTATCTTAAGTAAGCTATTAGTAAAGTTTAAGAATGACTGCATGGAGTTAGTAGTTAACACTAGCAACGGTGGGTGATTTACAAAGGATTGAATCCTTGGAAAATCTATGTCAGCAAAAGAGTGCTTGATCAGCAAGTATTTTCCTACACTGCCCTATTAGTGGTCTACTTCATATCTATATTCAAAGATATCAACTACTTTTCCCAAATCAATGGTAAATAAATGACTTCAGATCCCTGCACTACATTTAATCAATCAGAGCCACACTTTTCTACACACACTATTTCAAATATCAGAAATTAATGACTCCTTATTTACTCCTGATTCAGTTCTTTACCCCAGGCCCTTGTTTACAACTGGACTTGATTAGAATTCAACTGTCCTGGTATGAGAACATTCCTGACCAAGGGAATTTAAGAAAATATTAGTGAGAAGTTAAGCATCAAATATACAACATGTTATTCCATGTGTCTGTACATCCAAACAGCCCACTCCACCTAACAAACTTTCTTTCTTACCTGGGAATTTGGCTGGAATGCAGCATGGGGTGTTGAGTGTTTCTGTAAATTTTCTAGCATTAGAGCCTAGTACAGAGAAGGGCAAAAGTCAGAAACCAGGAGGAAAAAGAAAACAAACCCCTACCCGTCCCACAACCTCTTCATTAAATGTAATTACTTAAATACACACTTAAACTGTACTCCTTTTCCAGGGACCTAAAAGCCCTATACTAACACAGTTCTCATTCATCTTCAGAGGACCCTTAAAGGTAACCATGGTTTCTGTTACTAAATGGTCAGATGCAAAATGCAGGCACACAGAGAATCAGTGACCTGGCTATGTCATAGTATCAGTGACAGAACCAGTACTACAATCCCTACTGTCTTCTGCACTTTCGTCAAGTGCCCCTTCTGGCCATGCAGGTAAAATTACTTCAAATACTTCAATCAGCTTTAAATACACGAAACCAACATGGGGCTGCTGGTTTCGGCCTGACTGAATTACTTGGTCAGTTACCCAGGACTAGATCTACTTGAATAAACTTGTATAACTTCCAGCAGAATGGCACCTAGATTTATCAAATTTATAAAAATTTCAAAGAGAAGGCTACAGAAGAAAATGACCACAGACCCTGTAAACTATGATCTTACTTAATCCACACACATACAAAAACTGTCAGCTTCTGTATAAGCAACGGTCTGCCAACTCAACCCCTGAACGAACCCAGCCCAAATCTGTACTACCTGCCACGTATCCTGATGAACTCTAATTAGAACCAAGACATCCTCATCTTCCCTCCGTTTACACCAAACCTGTACATACCCAATCTATCTACCTCATGACAATCCTACCCTAATCTACTCAGACCGATTCAAAAACCCAACCCACACCAGCCTGCCTCTCCTCTCAATATTCACCAAACTCTTATACACCCAAATTGCTTCTGGATGCCATATAAATCAAACACCTCTCTCACCAAGTCCCTTCAAATAAAGGTTTGTCTTCATCTCACCTCCTAATCTAATCAAGCGGACGGACATTTTTACCCCACCCCAATTCTATTCTCGCGGATACGGATACCAGCCCCATCCACCCCTCCGCCCAACTATACCCCTAACTCCGACCCAGCCCAATTCGCCCCCCTCAGGCCAGCAACGCCGGTGGTTGTAGTGGGATTTAACTCCTTCTGCAGCGCATGCGCCGAAACCACAGACACAAACAAGGAGGGGGTGGGGGAAGGAGGAAGGAGCTTAGGACACTCCAGGAGAGTAGCGCGCACCCTCCCATTTTGGGCTCGCGCTGCTGCCGTTAAGGCGGGAACCGGCGCGATCTCTATTCCAGCGCGAGCCTCGCCAACCACCGTGCGCGCGGATCCAGAGGCTCGCGCTGGCGGCCTGAGCGAGCTCGCGCCGAGCCCGGACACTGCGCCTGCGCCGCGGCAGAGACTCGTCTCTACCGGGTCCGCTCCCCTCCGACACCCCGGCAACGCCGACTCCTCACCCCTTTGAGCCGCTTGACCAGAGCACTCTTCTGCCCGCTCTTGGCTAGGCCTCGCTGCTCCAGTGCGGCCTTCAGGTCGGTCACCCGCAGCGCCTGAAGAGGCTTCCCGTCCAGAGTCACCTCCTCCAGCTCCGCCATCTTGCGTGAGGTACTCGGGTCCGTCCCGACGGCTTCGGGCATCTTCGGTAATTTCCGCCAACGCCCTTCGAACGTACCGAGCTGACCCCGCCCACTGCCATAGTCTACCCCTCGATTACCACTCAGAACACCCCGGGTTCCTCCGGAACTGCTCGGGTGTTTCCGTCTCGACATCGGCACCAATCGATTCTTTCCATCCGCCTGGACTCTCCCACCCCTCCCTCGCTCTGCTTTCAGGCTCGGTTATCTTCGACTTGCCGAGGCTTTGAGTCGAATCTATTCGGAAGCCCTCGACTCTGGCATAGCCATAATCGGATGTATTCGGCTATCTCCGGACGTAGAGCTGAGGCGCTGGGGCGTCTGGGTGTTTGGGGCTGGTCCGAGACCGGAAGTGCGTGGGATGTCCGTCTGGCCCCGCTTTGGGTTTTCAGGAAACATGGAAGTGGCGGCGGTCGTTGAAGTCTAAGGACTCTTGTGACGATCTCCGGGTGCCCTCTGAGAGGAAAGGGAGGTAAGCTGGGTAGAAGTCCCTCCTTGGGCCAGGTCAGACTCAGTGTTTGTGGGATACCCTACTAGGGCAAGCCTCCCACTCGTTTACGGAAACAGCTGCTGCCCCCAGTTCTCAGAATCCCACCACTCCCATCTATGGCTTCGTTGCTCTTTTGGAGCACCGGAATAAAAGGCTCCGTGGCCTCCAGCGTGGGCAACAGGCAGCACCGTATCTTTGGACCCAGACTGTGGACTGATTTCATGACACTGAATTTGAGTTTGCCTTTGAAGCCATGTGGCAAGACTTTGGAAAAGTTCTCTCATTCTCCGAATAAGAGAATAAAGTTCTTTTAGGAGGAGCTGCTTATTGTAGCACAAGAACTGAAAAAGGCAAGCACCCTGACTTGTTTTGGTACGTGAACTAATGTTAGTTTTTTAGGGCCTGCTTTCTTTATCACTGCAAATCCTCCAGCCTGGAGCAGAAGAAACAAACAGTAAAATAGGTCACAGACAAATAGTTTATGGTTTTCATTGTTAGAGATTCAAACTCTGGGACTGAAAACTGTTAAAAGTCAAATTGGCTGACCTTTCAGTTGCATTCATGCTCCAAAATCAATTGCAGGACACCAATAGGTATCATATTAAACATTAAGGAAAATTATTGAAAAACATGAATTATCATACAATAGTATAACACTTGTTAGATCCCTAAGCTAACAAACTACTGCGCTGTTTTTTCAGAGTCTTGCATAAACACCAAGCTTCTGTTTTTCTTACTGTGTTACCTTATTTTGGGTAAAGTCCTCACATACTCTGCTCTTTGATTTTTCCTAGTGCTTTACAGGAAATATTAGGAGGTAACGGATGTTATGAAGTTCTTAGCACATATTTCAGAGGCTACATGCACATGCAAAGAAGGCTTTTTCATCATGTGATGTTTTTTCTTTTCTTTTTTTTCCCCTGCTGTTGGTAGCTCCAAATAATTAGTATCTAGGCCCTGACCAACTGTATGTACTAGATTTTAAAAAGTGTACTTTTTCATGTTAGATAAGACATGATGGGCCAGCATTAATCATTGCTTTTTTTCTTTACCCAACCGAGAACATAGAATGAGGAGGGAGAGAATGAACAAGAAATATGTTGGTTATTTTTAGGTTCTTTATAAGAAAAATGGAAGGAGGCAGAGGTTGGGGAGAGTAATGGGCTTGAGAAAGAAAGAGGAAGGTTGGCAAATATGAAATGAAGTCATTCTTAGGTGACTTTTCTAAGGTAGTTGGATAATAATGTAAAGCAGCGGGGCTCGGGGACCACAGATCTAAAGGACCCTGTTATTTTCCTGTAAACTGAATTGGTGAAAAGTAATTTTCTCTGTAGATGCTGGTAGAGATTGCTTGTTGCTGAGAAGTTATATTTTGGTTGTGCATCTAGAGAGTGTATAACAATGCCTTTGTGTTTCAGGATGCCACTGGAATCATCTTCCTCTTCGATGCCACTATCCTTCCCTTCTCTCTTACCCTCAGTACCAGACAATATTACTGACTCTTCCCTTCCCCCAATGTCTTACATCACTTCCCAGGAGATGAAGTGTATTCTTCACTGGTTTGCCGGTTGGTCAGGTCCCCAGCGTGAACGTTTCCTACAGGACCTGGTAGCTAAGGCAGTGCCCGGAAAATTACAGCCACTACTGGATGGTTTGGAGCAGCTTAGTGTGTCTGGGGCAAACCGACCACCTTCTATCTTTGAGTGCCAGCTACGTCTTTGGGATCAGTGGTTTCGAGGTTGGGCTGAGCAGGAGCGCAATGAATTTGTCAGGCAGCTGGAGATCAGTGAGCCAGACTTCGTGGCAAAGTTTTACCAAGCAGTGGCTGCTACAGCTGGTAAGGACTGATAGGCATTCAGATCAAAGAAGATAACCACAGCTTATGGAGCCGAGGCCATGACTCTACAGTGAGAACTCTATTCAAGTATGTCACCTAAAAGTCTGGGGATGGTATTCTGATCAGCTGGCTGAACTTGCTGACTAGAACAGGCATGGTTATTTCAACATTAACACCATGTTAGCTGGACTCCTAGTGTAAATGTTGTCCGTCTAAGCAAATCCAGATCATCAGTCTTTCTTCTAGTTTGCTTCTTTCCAAGAGATGTCAAACCCTCAAGAATTTGATGACTTCTTTTGCAACTGTACCAAAGGAACCTACACATTATAACTCAAGCCTACTGCTGGCCCATGAGGTGTATAAAGTAGAGCCCTCCTTCCCCAGAAACAGGAGAGAAGGACAGTAAAAGGTCATATTTTTATTGTTTAGCTGGATTCAGATGGCTGGTTTTCCATGCTTATTAGACTGTAGCATAATTATGTGACATCCCAACCACTAGCTTTCTCAGTGTTGATTTAGTAAAATGATGTAAAATCAAGAGAGGAAGATAATTAGTTACTCCTTCTTCCACACTGTGTTTGAATCCAAATAGCAATGACTTTTTTTCTAAGGCATATGTGATATCCTTGGAGCTGGCAGCAGGTGCTAAGTTTACTCTACAACAATGTCAAAACGAGTGACACTCTACAGATAGAATGGTTTATTTTTTGTACAAAAATAGAGAATGGATCTTCAGAACCATAAGATTCCACCTTTTTTCATTGCAAGGCTAGTATAAAGTTGATATCATGAAAAGAGGCATTCAGGAGAAAGTAACATCACACCTCCCTTATTCCTCCATCTGGACCCCTTGTTGTGTTGAGCTCTGGTAAATGGTAAGGGGCAGATGGTCCCACCTGAAGAGTGGCTCGTTTCTGGTAGGCTATGGTTCCTAGTGCACCCACCAGGATTAGCAGCATTAGGCAGAGTCCCGTGGTCAGACTTAGATGGGTCATGGAGGGATTATAGTCTGAGGTAACCAGCAACCTAGGAACATAGGAGGTAATATTTGGCCTGGAATAATACTGTAGACTTAGGAAATGAAGGGCTTTACCTTTATGCATAGACCTCATGAAGCCCTGCTTCATGCAAGCATTAAGCTAAACAGGAAATCATTATGAGTTATTACAGAACATCAAAGTAGGTATAAGACCAAGATCCAAGTCTTCTAGCATCTTAAATTGTTGGAAGAAGACCTAACTTGCCAGTTAGGGAAGTGGCTTAAGGGAAGAGTCAGACTATGGTGTGTAGGTAGCTACACACAGACCCTGGGTAGTCCTTAAGAAAGGAAGGGGTCTAGGATCCCTATGTCCTAGAAATGGGGAAACTCCATTATTGTATGGAGGAGGGAGGCACGTAATGATGGGCCCGAGGTGATCGTGTTAGTCGGGGATCTTTGTCCTAGACAGGCTTATGTATTTCAGAAGACAATATACACACGAGTTAGTGCTTAATAAATGCAATTTCAAACATCTGTACTCTATGGGTTTGAAAGAAAACTACTTGGAATATTATCTTACTGGTTATCTTTTGTGGTAAAGCTGGCTCCTCCATGATATACTTCTAGGGGTTTCTCCTGGAGAGTCAGGGTCAGGGCCCTGTGCAGCATAGAAACTGAAGGCCCTTGGCAGCCAGGGGACTTCCACATATGCACAGTGAACACCAAACTAGTAGTCATTGATGGGCTGTGGAAATAGCACCTGAATGGACATTTGGATCTCTTAATGGCGGTATAATCCCTGGAAGAGTATATCTCATGAAACAGGTGCAGTTTTAGGAGAGAGATAAATAGAAAGTCTTTAGAGGAGAGTTATGAAATAAAGGACCTAAGCATTTTCCCTGGCCTATGGTATAAATAACTTGAACTGTCCCTTTACCTGCCACTGCCACCTCTGCTCACCAGAGCCTGCAGTACTGCTTCAGCCAGCTCTTCTTGTTGTTCCTTCCCCAAAGAGTGGCCTGGAGGTCCAGCTAAACCTAAGGACAGCTGGAATAGCAGGTCTTGGGTTGGAAGACTCACAGGAGGGGAAGTAACAGCATTGGTACCTTCATTAGTCTGACACAGCCGACCCCGGGGACAAAAGAGAAGACCATAGTACCCAGGTATCTGTAAGGAAATACGTAGCAGGATGTAGTTGTGCCTCAATTATCTGCTCAAGCATTCCTTCTAAGGAAAATGTACATTCTGGATGAGAGTCCTGGACTCAGTGGGTACTTCATAAAAATGAATGAACATCAAAACAGGTTGGAAAGTACAAGTGGGCCAATTTCTTTTTGCCACTGTGACACAACTAATTCCTCTTAGGGTACTCACCTGAATAGCCTTTCCTGGAAGGCATGGCACCCAAGGTGATCCCTCCACCTGCACCTTGTATGCACCCCTCTCTGTGCATTGATGCAAGTAGCAGCGGCCAGTGAGCTCCACTTCCTTGGGCTGTGGGATCTGAGAAGGGTGCCTGGTCTCATCTGCAGGGAGCAGTTGTGAAGTGAGGTTGGCAAGGAAGCAGCGACTCTGGGAATGGTAGATCTCCCCATGGGGATTCACCGCCCCAGCTGGGAATCCGTTTTCCTTCTTCCAGCATTCACTCTGAAGGGCAGGGCAGGGCAGGAGGTAGAATAGTGTTTATCCAGATGCCTTAGAAGTTGACTCCCTTCCAGGCCCACTCAGTTTCATTCTGTGCTTTCTAGTCTACTCACTCCGTTGGCTAAGGGCTTGTACATGCGGCAGCCTTCCAGCATGGGGTCTGAGGAGCAGCTTCCCTTGTCCAGGTGCAGGTAGTGACAGCCCAGCCCACTGTGTGCGAGGGATGATAGAGTGACACTAGGATCACTGACAGCTGTACAGTCCCCTACCTACTCAGCGCACACACCTGCCACTGCAGAAGAAGTCTGAAGAGCCAGTCCCACATGTGGTCACCAGGCCAAATTCCAGGCCAGATCCTGCTTGACAGGTGGGAAGAGAGGGAAAGAGTCCTCAACGCATGAAGCCCCAAACATCCCTCAGCACCGGCTATGCTTACAGCTTCAGTTATGCCTTAGCAGATAATCCCTTCCAACCTCACCCACTTGCCCTAGAGCTGACTTGGGTGACGAGTGCCCCTCTGCAGTTCCCCCTGATTTCTTACCCTGGCCCCACAGCAGCTCCTCTGCAGCACTGTGGTTGACCTGGTACCATCCTGAGTCTTTGAAGGCAGCAAGAGTGATTGGGTCAAGTCGAGTGCGCTGGGCACCATCAAAGGTAGCAGTCATTAGAGAGCCCTGGAGTAGTCTGGCCTCCCAGTGTGAGGACGAAGGGCCCTACCGAAGGAGGTGGCAGATAGCTGGCCACTGCTACCTGCCTACTCCCTCTTTCTTCTGTCACCCCAAAGCATTCTCATTCTCACCTCTTCTTCCAAAGGAACGCCCAGTGAAACCCCTAGTACCCCCAAGTGTTTGGCCAGGCTGTGGCTAACAGCTGGGGTGGTGAGAAGCAGCTGTCCCCACTTATCTCGCCTTGTCACTTGTTGCCTTGTGGAGCAGTTCTCTCTAACTGAGCACAGAAAGGGAAGAAAGCAGTATGAAGAGGGAAAATGTAGGGTGAGGTGAAACTGGAAGGAAGGAGGTAATGAGACAGTGAATTCCCTCTGGTTGGCATTGGGAAAGTCCTCTCCCTCATTCCTCTCGTTTACCGCTGAGTCCTGAGGGGCAGTCCTGCCAGTTCTTGAAGAGCTGTCCAGAAAAACCCAGGACATGGAACAATTCATGCAGTGTGGCCTGAGGACAGACAACTGCCCAGTGAGAGGGGCTGGATCTGTAGCAGGACTGACTAACCACTATATACCCCCTCTGCCCAATCAGCTCTTCGTAGAGCTTGAGGCACTTTCTAGTCCACCCTCAGTAGGTTCTTCTACTTCACATGAAGCTGAAGGACCTGCCCCCCACCCCCAAGCTGTGTGCTTCTCCCCGTTCATCATGTAGCAGTCACCATGACGATGTCGCTATGGCTGAGGCTGGGGCTGGTGAGATGTTGGGCACAGTAGACGATGGTACCAGCGAGGGGCCTGTTTTCCGAGTCCAGCTGGCAGCAGGCAGCATAGGCTATGATAGAGGGCTGTGGGTGGGCCGGGACAGGGTAAGGGTGGGAAGCAGGGGGAACACAGATAAAAGAAATCTTTCTGAAAATGGAGGACCAGGGGACTCCGCAGAATTCTGCAGGAGTGATATTAAGGAATGGCTCGGGAGGGGTTTAGCCCCTACCTAAACTTTATCAGCATGCCCCAAGTTATCCCAAATAAGCACAACTTAATAAAAACTGTTTTTATGCTCTGTAACTAACCCTCATGAGATTAAAGATTAAGAGAGGCAAAGCAGGGAAAAGGGATTTGATTTGAACCTCACCTCTTGGTGGCACTTGGAAGTGTGGGCAACTTGCATATACAGGAGAAAGTCCGTGTTTTGGACCCCAGGCCCATCTGGCTGGACCACTTGCGGGGGACCCTGCTCCGGCCACAAGGCATAACCACGGAGATGGGCGTCAGGAATCTGGCAGACAGTGAAACATAGCATCTAGCTTAAAAGCTGGGCCGGGACAGCAGGAACCTGGGTACTAGGAGTAAGGGAGAATGAATATCTTGGGTCTGTCTTAGTGTCATCCAGGCAGCTGGCTAGAATACAGAGTTCTGCCCCCACCCCGCCCCCAGTCTCTGATTTAATAAGTTTTTTGGGTGGGGAAGAGGGGGCCCAGGAATCTACATTGCAAAGAAGCACATTAAGTAATTCTGTTGCTGGTGGTCTTGGAACATCTAGGCAGGCTAGAGATCTTCAGGTCCTTAAGTCTGAGAAGTTGCTCTCACCTTTGCCCCTAGGCAACTCTCTCCGTTGTACCCTGGGTTCAGGAGGCTGCACCTGCCAAGAATGAACATCTGTTGGAGAGCTGGAGACATTTCTGGGGATCCCTGAAGAAGTATTAGGTGTATGCTCAATGACATGAACTCACCTGTGGTAGTTTGTGGTATCTGGGTCTCCCCAGACAGCGTGGCAGTATCGTGCAGGGTCTCGACTCAGAAGCAGGGGTCCTTGCACTGGAGAGACTTAACAAGACGAGAGGTCAATTTCCCCTCCACCCCTGAGAGCTCCAGTTCATTTCTGCTTTGGTCTTCCTCCCCTACACCTCTGTACTCCTCAGCCCTCCCTGACTCCTCCTGTCCCCTCACTCACCTGCCAGGACACCCTGGATTCGCTGAGTGGCCTCTCTCACTGCGGTCAGAGCACGGGACCTCCCTGTCATCCCATCTCCCTCAAGAGCCCAAGCTCCATCTGATGTAGGGTCTCCCGTATAGCAGGTTTGGATGCGCAGGGGTTGAGGCTCTCCGGAGCTAGGGAGGGCGAGGGAGGAAGAGCGGAAGTTTGGGGGCAGTTGGGAGAAAGGGGGCCTGAGAAGGCTCACAGACTTCTGAGTCTCATCATGTAGACATCTGCTTGTGGCAACCCCGAGGAGCAGCAGCAGCAGCATCTTCAGTATCTCTCCGGAGCCTGCCCTGGATGCTGTCTTGTCCCCTTCCTCGCTGGCTCATTTGTTTCTGGCTTTCCTCTCTTCACTGTCTCTCTCCGTATCCCCTCCACCACTGTTGCTTATTTTTTCAAGATTTGAATGTTGTTGACTAAATCTACAGTTCCCTGCCAGGAAGTTGGATATGACCCACAAGGGCCAAAGCCACCCTCTTCCAGGGGTGCCAGAGGTAGAGTGCTGGGGGAGGGGAAGTGTTATTCTGCGGCCTCAATTGACCTTTCCAAAGAGAAGCCTGCCTTATCCGCAGCGGAGCCCTTTTCTAACCCCCTCGCATCCCTCATCCTATTTTCCCTGCCTTTCTGAGTAGAAAACCTCGGAAGCATCCCCAAAATAAAGGATTGGTGTCAGCGGGTGGTGGGGAGGGGGCCATTCTTTGCTTCCTAGATGCCTGCCTGCCTCCCTGGAGATGGGCAAACAAGGCTTCTGCACTTCACTGGCCCTGGGGCCAGAACTGGGCGTCCTGTAACCAAACTGCAAGACTTGTAGGCATCTCCTGCATCTGTGTAGGGCTCTTAGTAGGCGCTCAACAAATACGTGTTAGTTGGCTGCCACGTCCTAGGAGAGGCTGTTGTGTTAGGTCTGTGAGGCTTCACAGGAGCTGCTTATAGACCCACAGGGGAGGGAAAATAAACTCTTAAAGTGGACATCAGTAGATGTTGAAGGATATTCCTGGGGAACTCTTGTTTTCTTTGCTCCTGCTGTGCTTTCATACCCTGTTTCCTCTGCTTGGATACTCCTCCTCCCTGCCTGCCTGGCTAATTCCTACCTTTCCTGTAATTACTCTGGGGGGCCTTTCTTAACACCCCCAACCAAAATTCCACACCTGCCAGAGCAGGAGGAGAACCATTTCACAGGAGGGGCCTCTCCTTCCAGCTCCTAAGAACACTGTTATGCTCTGTTATCATTGCAGGCTTAATGACTCTCCCTCTCATTCTGAACTCCTTGGAGGTTGTCCATAGTACTCGGCACAGCCGGTCTTTTTGTCCACAGCACTTGGAACAGCCCACAGGGCCTAGGCTCAGTGTATGGATGAAGGTGCAGAACCTAACCTCATTATTTAATTTTTGAAGAAACAGGTCAGGGGTGAAGTGACCTGTCTCAAGGCAACACAGCCATTTAATGACAGACAAGGACTAGAGTTTAGAGAAGAGCTGCTAACTTCCCAGGGAAGCTTGATTTTATACTTTTACATATCAGAACTATGGCTGGAACTATGCATTACAAGGGAGACACCCAAATTCTGGAGCCAAACCCACTTTGCCACTTTCTGTCTAGGTAACTTTGGCCAACTGCCTCAGTGCTCCCATCTGTCAAATGGGGATGATTGTATTAATACTTACAGGGTTGTGTTATGAGCAGTAAGTCAATATTTGTAAATCACTGAGAATAGTGTCCAGCTCATAGTAAATACTAAATCAAGCAAAGAATACAGTTTTTTGTTTTTATTTTTTTGAGACAGAGTCTTGCTCTGTTGCTGGGCTAGACTGCTGTAGCATCAGCCTAGCTCACAGCAACCTCAAACTTCTGGGCTCAAGCAATCAGCCTCAAGCTGATCAAACCTCAACCTTCCAAGTAGATGGAACTACAAGTGTGCACCACCATGCCCGGCTGGAGATGGGGTCTCGCTCTTGCTCAGGCTAATCTTGAATCCCTGACCTCAAGTGATCCTCCATACCTGGCCTCCCAGAGTGCTAGGATTACAGGCATGAGCCATGGTGCCCAGCTGAAGAATACATATATATACACTTTCAACTCAGAGGAGTACTATCCTTTTATCATCGTGTGTACAAATCTTTAGGGGACTCTTATTCTTTCTCTAAGATAAGCCTAGTCTTTTTCTCCAAGATTTCGGGGCTCGCAGGGTACTGGTTAGGATTTGCGTGATGAAGTCAAGGTCTGTGTGGCCTGTCTGCGGCGGCTCCTGGTGCTCTGCTGCCGCCTCGTGGCCACACTGAGGTCGGCGTACCCGGCCAGGGCAGGGGCTGGGCCCAACGTCAATGTGGGCAGCGATACATCTTCCCTGCCTTCACACTGCAAACTCTCCTTCATCTTTAAAGATCCAACTCAGAGATTATCTGCCTGTTGAGACTTTTCTTTGCTCCCCCGGGCACTGTTAGTTTGTGGATCCTTTGTTCTCCAATAGCAGTTCGTTCACATCTTTGAAGTAGCACTTACTACATTATCCTGGCATTTATTTCTGTGTTGGTTTCCCGGCTGGACCATGGGCAGGGCCCGAGTCTCAGTCGCCAGTTCCTCTTTGAAGAGGTATGAAGGAGGTGCAGAGGGACAATGGAGGTAAGAAGACGGACTTGAGGAAAGAGGAAGGAGGTAAGGAGAGAGCGTGAGGACAGTCCTCACTTTAGGGAGCACCCCTTTGTGGCCAGACATTGTTCCGGGTACTTTATACTCATGTAATTCTTTCGGCAACCTTGTGAGGTGGTTACTGCTAGTATTATTGTCCCAGTTTTACAACCGAGGCACACCAAAATTAGGCAATGTGCCTAGATGGTAAATGGCAGTGCAGGATTCCAGCCCCTGCAGGTAGGCTCCTGAGCACAGGCCGTCACCCACTGTGCGATACGCTTCTCGACTGCCTGGTGTGGAGGGGAAGTAAGGTGGTGAGGAGAGGAAGAGGATGAGGAGAGAAGATGGGGGTGAGGAGAGTGGAGATAAGGAGAGCAGGTGGAGGGATAAAAGAGAATTGGGTTAGGCAAAAGAACAGGTGTTTGAGAGGACAAGGATGAAAGGGAGAAACGGGTGTGGAGGTAGGACATTAGGAAGAAGGAGAGAGGATGTAGATGCGGATGTCACCCCTGGTGGGGGCACCATCCATGCATCCCTGCGGCCGCTCCATCTGGCAGGCTGAGCCCTCAGCCTCTGCACCGTCTCATTGCTAACATCCTCCCCCGTGCCACTCTGGCAAGCCCCCCTGGGGGCATACCCAGGCCTTATCATCACCAGAAACTGCAGCACCTATGAAATAACTGAACCAAACATCCCGCTCTCTGATAGGATCTCCCTTCCTTATGGCTTGTTTGCTCAAGTCGCCTCGCTGCGGCTGTTCTACAAGCTCGCTGAGGAACCACCAGCCCTCCCCGTCCTCACATCTGCCCTTCTCTGCCTTAGGTTCCAGGTTCGCCATGACAATCCCGCCTTCGCACATGCCTTCAACTGCTCTTGACCACCCCACATCCCTGGTTAAGCACCAACCCTAGACGGACCTAACATTCATCTTCTCTGCCCTTGCTCCCGAGCAGCTGGTGACCACTGGAGGAAATCATCCCAGAATACAGACTGTTGTCACTCCAAAATTGTCATCATCAACTTCAGTTGGGTGCTCCCAAGTCAGAAATCTCAGCAATTAGTTCCCTCTTCCACCCTCAGCAACCAGGATTGTACACCTTCAAGCCTCCAGCCCCCTCCTGCTCAGTGACTTTCAGTCACCTCTTCTTTCACAGCGAAAATAAAAGCCCTAAGACAAGAACAGCCTCAGCCTGCCGCAGACCTATTCTTATTTGTATCTGTAGCCACTTCCTCTCTTTCTTATTAGAGCCGGGAGATGTCCTCTTCCCTCAGAGGATCAGTGCTCACTCTGGTGCTCTGAATCCCACCCGAAGGGGCTCTGGTCTCGGCCTCCTCTCAGCCCCCCTCCTCACCCCAGGCCTCTCCCTCAGGCCCTGCCCCAAGGCCAGCCTTCTGTCACTGAAGAGGAAGGACCTGCTTAGGGACATTTGCATATACTTCTCTCTCTGCTGGAAACACCCTCTTTTTGCCAGATGAATTCCCACTTGCCTTTTAGATATCTGCTTATATGTTACTCCCTCAGAGAAGCCTTTCCTGCCCCTCACATTGCAATCAGATGCCCTTGCTAATACCTGCCACTAGTCACCCCTGCGCTCTGGCCACATAGCACTGCCCACAATTTAGAGTTATGTGTTTGTGGTATTAGTCTGTCTGTCACCCTCACTGATCTTAAGCCCCATAAGGGCAGGGACTGTCCTCATTTGTCCCATAGCTCCTATAACAAGCAAAATGCCTGGCCTCCAGTGGATGTTTAATAAGTATTTTTTGAGCAAATGAACGAATGGACAAGTGTGGTCAGAAGGCAGGAGGGGAGCGAGGGATGGAAGGGTGAGGACAGAAGACAGAAGGTGAGGAGAGTGGCTGGCAGTGCGGAGAGAGGGCGGTAATGAGGGCAGCGTGAAAAGGCGAGGCTAGGGAGGGCCCGGGAGAAGGGGTCTTTGTGCTGGACCTGAGCAAGGCTTCCAGCCCCCGAGTGTCTTCCAGGTGCTCTGTCTCCTGGGGTCACGCCGCTTGTGAGGTCTGAAGGCAGGGCTGGTGGGTGGGGCTGGACTTTATCTTGGGGTGCAGCCCTAACCTCAGATGGTGACAGAGCTGGAGCCAGCAGGGGTTTTGCAAACCGTCCCGATTGCAGCAGGCCAGCAGTCTTGCTGGGGACCGGTGGGTGGGGCCTGAGCTTATCTCCTGGGTACAGTCCTAACCTCAGATGGTGACAAAGCGGGAGCTAGCAGGCGTTTTGCAAACCGTCCCGATTGCAGCAGGGTTGGATGCCCTGGCCGGGAGTGACAGTGCTAGGTGTGGGCACAACAGGGGCTGGGCAGTTTGGGCCTTCAGGGTGAAGTTTAGCTTGGGCATGAGGGATGGATCCATTCTATGTACGCCTGGCCTCTGCCTACCTCAGAGCCCTGTTGCTTTCTAGAAGAGAAGTGAGAGGATGCAGCTGTGTGGGTGGGCTGCTCCCTATTAAGGAGCCTGCCCCTTCCCAGGTCCTAGGACCCTCCCACTGCTCCCTGAATTCAGAATTGATGGCGATTTTGATGAAGTCCAGTTGCAGCCATTTTCCTCTGAAAACCCCCACGCTCTCCCCTTGGGGAGAATTGCTCCTGTGCCATTGAGGCTTTCTGAGGCCAGGCCAGGCCTGCTTATGGGGGCAGCTGACAGAGGCCAGCTAGGAGTCAGACCACCTCCACTTTGGAGCAGCCCTGCTGAGTCCTGAGAGGAGAGGTCTGCCCAGTGGGGGTTGGCGAGGGTGATGGCAAGGGACTGGCCTGTTCCAGAGGACATGCACAAGCCCCCAGCCAGCCCTGGCCGTGGTCGCCTCAGCCTGTCCTATTCAGCCCCTCCACCCCATCGTCCCCTCGCTGGCTCGGGGACAGGGTAGGGTAGAGGTGAAGAGGCCCCTTTCCACCCCACAACCCCAACCGGGATCTTGCAACACAGGGATGGGGGCCCAGGGGGCCCAGGCATGTGGCAATCTGGGGTGGGGGGAGGTGTGCACCAAGCAGGGGGGCGGCTTTCACAAGTCTGACCTCGGCAGACTCACCTTGGGCAGCTTCCTCCCTCTTCGCAGCGGCTCCCCACAGCCCTGCTTCTCCTCTGCAGCTTCCCTGTGGCCTGAGACCCTGTATCAGCTCAGGACTCTCATCCTGCTCCCCAGTTCTGCTCAAGAAGGAAAAGTGGGCCTGGGCTGTGCATTCTAAAGCAAAAGGATTGCATGTGGGTGCTGCTCAGACCTTGACTTGCTGGTTTCAAAAGTCATGGGGACCCTAGCCCGGGTGCCTTTTCCAGGCAGGGTTTGGCTCGCTGCCCTTCCCTGGGTGAGAGGAGGGGCAAGGGGTGGGAAGCCGACTCCAGGGGCAGAGATAACCCTGCCCTGCACCCCCTAGCTTCTTAGCACTGTCCTCCTGGCTGAAGGAATGGAGTCGTTTACAACACCGTCCTGGAGTGAAGGAAGGACGTATGTTCCTGCCTCTTCCTCCCAATCCAGCCTGTCTTGGCTTCCTGTCTTCTTCTCAGCCACGCAGACACCCCAGGGCTTTTGCATTTGTTCTTCCCTCTGGTCACCTTTCCCCCAGTGACAGTCTGCCTCCTCCACATTTGTCAGGTTTCGACTTAAATGCCGCTTCGCAGAGAGATGGCCCTTGAACACCCCAGCTAAAATAACCTCCCTGCCTGTTCGTTTATTTGGTTTTCCCAGTGGGCATATTCAGATGGAGTGATCAAGAGAATTTAGTGAAGGTACTTTATGGGGTGCTAGCCCAGCAGGGGAGCCATTGCCGCCTTCCAGGGGCTGAGAGGTCAGGGGAATCTACTCTCTTCTCACCCTCTCCTGCCAGTGTCACCCCCACCCCCAGGGTAGGGAGGCACCCGCATGGGACCCTGTGGGGTGATAAAGGCAGAAAAGGCATCTGCAGGGGCCAAAGAAGACGTCCAGCAGGCTTGCCTAGTGACTTTTTCTTCCTACCTCATCAGCAGAGAACGTGTCTTATTCACAGAAAAGATGCTCAACAAATACTCATTGAATAAATTGCTTTGGCCAAAACCATCTGAGGTTTGGAAGCCTCTTTCCGAGAGTGTGCCTTCCTGTTAAGCATCATCTCCCTGGGACATGATGTGACATAAAGGATTGGGATGTGCTCAGCTGCTCCACATCATGCTGGGATCACACTGGGGAGGTGGGGAAAGGCTCCACCAGACTTGGCCCCGAGGGGCTGACAGGGTGGAGGGACTATGGGAAAGAAGCTTGGGGTTGATGCTGAAGCAACCCAGGTCCCATCACCCACACCTTGAAAATAAGTCAAAGTGCAGTGGTCTTGAGATGAGAGGAGGAAATCTGTAGGTTAAGTCACTTGCCATGTTCTGTACAAACCCCCCTTATGCAACCCATCCCTCTGGGCTGAAAGGAAGGCGCAAGGATTCTCCCAGGTGCCCACAGCCTCGGGCACCTCCCCCCTCCCCCAGACTCAGGAGGCTCCCATCCGTCCCTCCACAGAAGGGGCCCCAGGACAGGGAGGAAGGAGGGACAGTGCCCGAGAGACACGGAGGCAAAGGCAGGAAAGGGGCTGGGTCCTGGGCGAGATAAACATAGTGACATGGTGCACGCAGGTGCCTGAGACGTGGTGCTCTACCTCGGGGGGTAGAGCAGGATGATCCAGACACAGTCTCTCTCCCTCTCAGGAACTTATTCCTTGGTGCGCAGGCTGTCCCTGGGCCTCTGACACTGTGGGCCTACTCATGATTACTTACTGAATGGGATTCGTGTGCCCTCTTGTGCTGTGTATCCTTGAGGGGAGGGTGCAGCACGCAACAGAGAGACAGCAAAAGGACTGAGTGAGCTCCGGAAGATGTCTCTTATCCCCTCTGGCCCTCAACTGCTTTATCTATGAAATGTGGCTCACACTATCTTGCCCGTCTGAGGACAAAGCCCACCAGATGATCTCTTGAGGTCTCAGCAACCCTTGAGATCTGTGATTTTCGTGCCTAACTTTGGTTGTGCCTCCAAACAGTTGTGTGACTCTGGGTAAGTCCCGTCCCCTCTCTGAGGCCTCAGTTTCCTCCAAATGAAGAGTTTAGGTGAGATCTCTGAGGCCCTTTCAATATCTAGCAAAATGAAACCATAACAAATATTCATGCTTGCCATGTGGCAGGCTCTGTTTTTCTGTGAATATAACAACACTATAAGGTGGTTACTAATATTACTCCCATTTTGCAGATGAGGAAACTGAGGCACAGAGAGGAGAAGTAACTGGCTCAAGATCACACAGCTAGTAAGTCTCAGAGGAAGATTCAAACCAAGGCTCTTAGTTACTGGACTGTTCTGCCTCTGTAGTTCAACGGAAAAGAAAATGCTTTGAATGTGGGGTTTCACTGGGCCTTTCCCAACTGATTCCTCTCCCAAGCACTCAGATTCTCAAGCTTAAGGAAACCAGAGCCCCCGGGGATGAGGGACAAAGGTGGGAGTGTGGGTGGGAGAAGTGTGTGGGGCTGTCTATCTAGTAGACTGAGGCTGTGGAACTGGGGAGAAGAGATCGGGTGCTGGACCAAGAGCTAGGGGACCGTGAATATGGCAGGAACTTTCCCCTGGACACCCAGGGCAGGAGCTCCCAGACCTACTCCTCAAGGTGAGAGAGAGCAGGCTGGGCACAGGGGACTGCGTGGTGCTGGCTCTCCCTGCAAGCCACAGTGTCTGTTAGGACAGTGTCCGTAGGCTGCTCCAGGCCCTGTGGGGGGTGGGGAGTGTGCCTTCAGCTCACAGAAAGGGGCGATGAGGATGTCGGGGGAGAGCAGAGTGGGCTGCGTGGTGTGTCGGGAAGGGCTGTGGGCAGCACATCTGTATTCCCACATGCTCCTCTGGGCATGAAAATGAGGTTTTAGAGCCAGCCCCATGCTCCCCTGCCCTTGGGGTCCTCCATGCCACACACACACAAGGACACACACACACACACACACACACACACACACACACGGTCCAGGCCCAGTGAACAGCCCAGCACTGAGTCACAGTGCAATTTTATTCAGCCACAGAATCATTATACTGGGTCCTGCCCTCCCTTGCCACCCCCGTGCCATTTGTCCATGGTCTATGTCTCAGGCGTGGCCTGCGAAGGGCTCCCTGGCAGGGTGGGGAGCCCGAGGGTCATGCCAGGCCAGGGGTCCTGGTGCCCACAGTCCACCAGCCAGGCTCAGCTGCAGCCCCCAACGCCCTTGATGAGGTTGGCTGCCTCGGGGATCTGGCGGAAGAGGTTGCGGAGGGTGTCTAGCTCCTGGGTGAGCTGCTCCACGCGGCTGCGGAGGCGCTCGTTCTCTGCCATGTACTCCAGCACCTTCTGCTGCGTCTCCAGAATGCGCCTCTTGGCCTTGTCGCGGCTCTTGCGCACTGCGATGTTGTTGCGCTCCCGCCGCAGCCGGTACTCCAGGCTGTCCTTGTTCACTGCCTTCTTGCCCTTGTGCAAGGGGCCAGCTGGGGAGGGCGCCTTGAGGAGGGGACTGCAGGGGGCTGCGGCAGTGGCCAAAGGGGCCTGAGGGGAAAGCAGAGAGGGACAGAGAGGTGAGGGCCGGCCAGAGGCAGAGTGGAGGAGGGGCAGGAATGGCGGCAGCCAGGGTACACTTGGGGCATCCAAGGAATTGGATTCAGAGCCAGCTCCTGTCTCCCAGGTCAGACTGTCGTTGCCCTGCCTCTGTGCTAGATGGTGGCCCAGACGCACAGGGTCCTCTGCTTGAGACCGAACTCCCTTTCGTGTTCTCACACTCTGCAGACACTGTCCTTCATCTATCTTGAGTCTCCTGTTGTACGGTCAGCAGGCATTTCCTCTTGCAGAGGCAGGCGGCAGAGAAACAAGAGGAGGGGGCACGGTGGGCAGCAGAGAAGCTGGTGGGGCCTGAGATAGGTAAGTCAGCTGGCCCCAGGGGCTTCAGCACACGCTGGGCCAGGTGGGAGTGGATTCGCAGAGAAGGAAAGGGGTCGTGGTCCGGTAGCAAGCACAGAGGACTTGGGGTGGGTCGATTTCACACAGCAGCACCACACACAGGCTTGGCAGCGTAAGCGGGGAGCTCACACTTCCCCCACCCGCAGCGGCCTCTCTCCAGCCCTGGGCGGCAGGGAGGAGAACTGACCTGCTCTTACCTTGAGCACGCGCAGAGGCTGGCCAGGTGCTGCCAGGGCCGGGGGCAGGTGCATGGCTGTCTGCCCACAGTGTGCCACCTGGTACTGCAGGGGATTGTAGCTGCCTCGGCTGGCACTTCGGCTGCCCTCGGGCCCCCGAGGCTCCTCTTTCACCGCCACAGCCCTGGGGTCGTAGCTCCCCGGGCTGCTGTAGATGCCAGGCCCCAGCGCCTTCCTGTCTGGGCCGAAGGTATGTGGCGGGTAGGCGAAGGGCCGTGGATCAGGAGGCAGGTAGTGGGGGAAGGCAGGGGTTCCAGGGCCCTTCAGGCCTCTGGCCTCGGAAGCAGGCTTCATGGCAAAGAGGTCGGAGAGGAGCTGCTCCTCCCCAGACTCGATGTAGGCAGAGAGGTCGATGGAGGCCTCGTGCTCACACATGTCCCCCAGCTCCCCGGGCCCGGCTTGGCCCCCTGAGAACTCCAGTGGCTGCTGGCCGCCCCGAGACTCACACTCATAGTAGGTCCCGTGGGACATGGCCGGCCCGCCCCCTCGGCTCCCTGCCCCGCCTGCTCTCGGGGCGCCCCTTGGGGTGCTCGGCCTGCCCTCGGCCTGCCCTCTCTAGATCTTCTCCTGCCCTGGGCCTGCCCTAGACCTGCCCTCTCCACTCTCCTCTGTCTCCTCCTGTGTGGCCTCTCTCCTCCCTCCTCTGCTCTGCTTCCTTTTCCTTCCTTTGTAGTAAATGCCTCTCTTCTCTTCCCTTTTTTCCCCCTCTCTCTCCCTGGGGTGACTCAGGGAGGGGCAGGGTGCACCCCAGAGGGAGGGATGCAGGCTTTAGAGAAAGGGGACCTCCGGCCTATTCAGCAGCTGGGGGCATCCTTTGGTCAGGGTCCAAGCTGGGGTTCTGGAGATGCCCAGGAGCTGATCCTTCTGGGAATGCCTCCCCACTCCCTGTTAAGCCCAGGGGATTCCAAATCCTCAACGAGGGCAACACCTCACTCTGAGTGTCCTCCTCGCTCTGACTTCCAAAACGTTCTGTGCAGAATGAGGTGCCCAGTCAGAGTGAACAGAGGAAGCCCTCTTCCAGTGCCGACCCCCAGCTTGGTCTGAGCTCCTCCCTTGACACGCCTTCCTCTGGGTCCCCCCAGTGCTGGGCTCCACCTACCCCCAGGGACCGTCAGTTCCTTCTGTAGCCCCACCTCCCAGAGCATTCTCCTGGGTGCAGACCAGGGGGGATGTCGTTTGAAGGATATAGGGCATAGTGATAGGTTCTAGGAACAAGCCGTACATGGAGGCCTGTGTTGTGGTCCAGAGTATGCTCACTTGCTAGGTTTTTGCACGGGGTCTGTGCAGTAGCCCACATACTAACGTGTTCCCAGCCCTCGCTACCCCTAGCAGACTGGCACAGTTCCCTGAATGCCTGGGCCTGGCTGAGGCACCTGGTCAGGACTTGGGCCCTGCACCCCAGGCCCAGGCAGGCTGCTGCCCT
>RJWJ010024243.1:0-24983 GCA_004363605.1 Indri indri | reverse complement strand
TTTTTGGCCATAAGGTAAGTTCAAGACACCCTTTCCCTTAAAAGAAAAACAAAACCTCAATCCCGCAATCCTGCCCTTGAATTTTTATTGCATATTTTCCCATTGACCAGGAAACTTCTCAAAAGAATAATCCACACATGCTTCCTCCTCACCTCCAATTCCTTTGACTTTCTTTATTTCTGTGGCTTCAGTTATTTCCATGTGCACCCCATCCAAACCTACAGCTCTAGCTCTGAACCCTGTTCAAGTGTCAGATTCTTATTCCATCGAGTGTGCTAGATTGCAGACTCCGTAACAGATGGAAACACCCACAGCACTAGAGTCCTTAACGCAACCAATTCACATCTGTACTTTAAGCATAGCCACCGTTTAATAAATGCGTATGGAACACACATAGAACGAATGAGAACGAATATATGTAGAATGAATAATGAGTGTTGAGAATCTTTATACTCAAATTAGCACCTCAAACACCACATTTACAAAAACGAAACGATCCTCCGGCCAAGCTTCTTTTTACTCCCGTCTCCCATTTTTCTGCTAATCTTTCTGATCGTCACAGCTCAACACGTTCACGTCATCGTCTTACTCCTTTCACTTAATTTCCCACGTCGAATCCGTAGTATCCGTAACAGGCTACCCTTCTCTTCATTCTCACACGGTTCCCAGATTCCCAGATTATACACAGCACCTTTCTAAATATTCTCTCTGCCTTCAGTTTGCCTCTGAGCCCTTCCATCTATTTATCCAGCACACTCCACAGTGGAATATGGACCCAAGCATGCTATTCCTCTGCTCAGGATGGTGCCTGCAGACGTGAGTCTCAACTCTTCGTCCTGACGGCAAGACCCCTCTGCTGGGTTGTACCTGTCTGGCCGACTTGACTTCCTGTTGCCCCCTGGCACAGGTGCTACGCGTAAGTGAGAGCGGACTGCTTCCCTAGGCTTCAAGCTTGTCTTCTATGCTTCTGCTCATATGCTTTCCTCCATCTGAAATATGCTTTTGGCCACACTTCTGCCTTGAAAATCCCACCCACCCTCCATATTTAACTCAAATGCCACTTTCTGTTCTGCTGCTCCAGTTAGTATTAT
The DNA here is from genome assembly GCA_004363605.1 of Indri indri. Lineage (NCBI taxonomy): Eukaryota > Metazoa > Chordata > Mammalia > Primates > Indriidae > Indri > Indri indri. Next base: position 23,892 of record RJWJ010024243.1, on the reverse strand, counting down.
TTATCTTTTTGAGACTTCCATTCTACTTGATAGCACTTTATAATGCTCATCGCATCCCGTGTCTTTTTGTTGTTTGTATACGTATCTTGTTTCCCCGGCTCAACCGAAAAGTCCACAAGGAAAAAAGCAACAATTCCACCTGAATTTCCTCGAGTGCCTAAACTCATAGCAGAGTATCAATAAATGCATATTAAGCTGAATTATGTCACCGTAACAGCATCTTACATCTGCATGGCTTTGGAACTCTGTTTCCCCATATTATCAAGTAAGGAAAATCTGAAAATAAAAGGCAGCATGATTTCATGGAAAGAACACTAGAGCGAGAGTGAGAAGCCCCAAGGCTGGAGCCCCTGGTCGCTACTCGTCACTGGCATGACATTGACTAAATTGCAATTTGTTTCCTAAATTTATAATATGAGAATAACAACATCTTTTCTGGTAAACAGGAGGCATCTTACCAATTGGAAAGTGCTGTGTGAGTGTAAACAACCATCATCATTCCACAACAGACTCCAAAATTGTCAAGGATGATGTCACAAGTCTTAGGCTTAAGTAACATACAGTGTTATGAAAAATTTTACCTATCAACTAGAGCGACAAAGAGAATTCTAAGGGTGTTTTTTTCCCCTCTAAAACAAAAGTACCTGTGAAATTGTTCGAATAAATTTCTTGGCACGAAATTCAAAAGCGTGTACTTTGTCGTTCGTATTCGGTTGTTCACATAGGCTCCTGAGAACTTTTCATGCTCGTCCTTGAAGGGCCAGAGGCGGGGGACAACGATCCGGTGCTTTCCTGCCGGTCTGGGGGCGCGAGCGGACTTGCCCCCACAGGCAAGCAGCGAGGAGTAGTTGCAGCGCCTGCCGTCGTCATCCCGGGCGGTGCCACCGACGAGCCGCCGCCAGTGGTATCTGGCCCATCGGAAAGGCTCGGTCATGTCCAAAATGCAGTGAGATCCAGGCTGTGCAGGCGAGCTGGCAAAAACAAACAAACCCGGAATGTGAGCTTGTTAATTGAAAAAAAACCAGAGAAGAAAGAAAAGGGAAAATTTATTAAGAGCATACTATATTCCAAGCAGTTTACAAAGCCCTTTATGTGCATTATCTTATTTAATATTTGTATTAATTCTATGATGCAGGTATTATTTCTATTTTACAAAAGAGGAAACAAGCTTAGAGAGGTAAAGTAACTTGCTGAAATTCACATGGCTAGTAAGTAGCTAAGGCTGATTCAAACTAAATCTTTCTGACTCAACAGTTTCTGTTTTTAGCTGTTAATGTGCCTCATTTATCTTTGTATCCAGAAAGCCGGACACTTAGCAGATGCCCAATAAAAGTTCATCTAGGAGGTAACGTGCATGTCAGCAAGTGGTGGAGGGCAAGGTCCGGAGCCCTTGGTTACTGTACTTGCTTTATCAAACCCACTGCATTTACTTATCATCTTGGGTTGCAGTTCACCTCTGGAGATCTCATTTCGCAAATCTTTGGGTGTGTCCTGATTGTCTGAAATGTTAACAAAACTCCCCAGATGAATCTGAGTCAGGTGTCTGTAGACTTCACCTGGAGAAAAATTGGGTTATCTGCTGGACACTATGCTAGGCTAAGAATACAGAGATGGTTAAGCCCTAGATCCCACTCTTCAGAAGCTCAAGGTCTAGGTGAGGGAATAGGCATGTAAATACGTAAGTGCAACTATATACTGCCCTTTCAAATTCTTAGGCTGTAAGAAGGGCCACATCACCACACAAGGGTCAACTAGTTACCGATCAAGGAATTTCTTACTGCACCACAGGTTCATACATCTATTTTCTATTTCTTATTGCTTTTTGGGGTCTACAGCTGACCTGCCTTGGGCCTACCTCACTTCATAACACAGACTGCCTGGCTGTTTATACGTGTTCATACATTCGTAAGAGCAGGAAGTATGCATTTGTAAGGGAATGTGTGTGGAAGAATTCACACCAAGCTATGAATGTTAGTGACCACAAGGTGAGAATAAAAAGGGGATAGAGAATATTGGTAACTTTCTTTTGAGTATGTATTGATTTACAATCTTTAAAAATTAAGTTAAAGTTTCGGAAGGAAGAAGTTATCATTAATTTCATATATTACTATGAAACAGTCTAATGCTGCCCGAAAGCAGGCCTGCACGATGCTGGATGTTAATTTTCCCACCCGATATTCCATTTACTCATTTACAGAAGATGATAAAACCCATAATTAAAGTTCCAAAATCTATAAACTACCAATTCTAGGTATGAAACCAATTAAGATCAGAATTAAAGAAATATAAATCAAGTATTGCTTAGTAAATAAGTACTAACACTTCTATAATGATTACTATCAATAAAATACTTTTCATATGTTATTTAATTTTCACAACTTGATGTGGAATTTCATTTCCATTTTTCAGAGGAAGAAACAAAGTTCAAAGGTTTTAAAATTTTCTCAAGGCATATGTATAATCATTGACTCCAAAGTCACGTCTTTCTAACTATACAATGTTATTCATTAATAAAATTTTAAATAATCAAACATAAGACTAGATAATTTCTAATTATAGTTTTTTAGAAGACATTAAAAACTAAAATCCTTCACTAACAGAGTGTACCTAAAATACATCATCATAAGTTCCTTATATTATATGCGAATACACTAAAAGCAGACTTAGTTCTCACAAACCCTGTTTTCCTTAATGAATGCGTAATGAAAAGTTTGCAGCAGGGAAGATTACCAAAGGTAAATACAGGATAATGAATCCTCTTGGGCCCAGTTAGTATTTTTAAATTGCTGAGGTCATCACCAGCCAACAAACAACTTGAGAAATACATATGAGTTCACTTGTGTAAAAGAGAAAAACATTCTTATGTATAGTCATTTCAAGATGCCCTATGTTTGTTTCTTTCAAACTCAGCATGCATCAGAATCTCCTAAATCTTAGCCCCCTTGGTTTCTGATCTAGGAGATCTCGAATGGAGCTCGAGAATCTGCATGTCCAACAAGTTTGCAGTCAGCACTGATGCTGCTGGTCCCAGGACCACACTTTGAGAACCACTACTTTATGCTAAGTAACATTACCGCAAAATGTAAAGTTGAAATTAAGACTATGCAATTTATTAGTTATCACTCATGTGACTGGGGAGCCCATTTCCCTTGAGTGTACAGACCCAGGCTATGTAGCAATAGCTTGACAGCTGACATAAGCAGGTGCTCCTGTCCAAGGCTAGAATTAACTGAATGAAGGTCTAGTTTACACAAAAGATTGTTGCGGTAGTCTTAAAGACGCATTCTTTCTGCAGATTTAATACAGTTACAATCAGTTTCAATCAACATTTCCAAAACTTCCCCAAGGAAGAACAATGGGTCTTGGTTGTGATAGATTTATAACCTTTGTCTCAACCAAGATGAGAAAACACTGGAAAAAAAAAAATCAATGTTCTTACACGCTCCAAATCTTGAAAGACAGAGAGGTTATCTATCATGGTCAATAAAAAGTACAGAGAAATTTCACAGCTACAGGTTTCTGAGAATAAGGTAGAAACTGTTCCATGGTAGACCTCTGATATGGAAGTCTCCTTGACCCCCGTGTCAGACGCAGCCCTGCCCGCAGCACGGCAAGCCCCGCTAAAACCTGGGGATGCTCCAATCCGTGTCATCTGTGAGCCCCTTGTTCAACACTTAAGAGGCATATTACTTCAGGGAGACTGATGACCTTTCTTACAGGTAATGACAATAGCAGTAAGATCATTGGATAGCTTTGCTGGTTTCTTTTCACCACCAGGTGTCAAGGTGACATATTGGTATTGCTCCCTTAGTGACTATTATCCTGCTATCTACTATGAAAGTTTCTTCTTCATCTCACATAATCTTTGGAAAAGAAGGTAAGCATCAACAGTATATGTGGCTGTATCTAATATGTGTTTCTGTGATGACAAGGGTCAGTTTATTTAGTGGGAAAATTGCAGATCTTGAATAATAAAGTTACATAATCCTTAGTGTTCTCCACTAAGTGGGATGAGGCAGATTTGCCGAATAAATCACCTTGGAGGTGAGTGCCGTTTAATTAATCAAACCTCTTGAACTAAAGCCCTCGTAGGAGCACATAGTCTATATTTTAGATACATACAAGAAGTCAGACAAGGGTAATATGTCAACCAAAACACTGTATTAAAATAATTACTTTCGATAACGGGTGATTATTCTCATGGGAGGAAGTGCTCTAGAAGTTCATAAAAAGCTATGTCATACTATCTTTCACTTTTATCACTCACGAAGAAATGTATGTGAGAGTTTTGCCATTTTTAAGGATCCTGCGTGGAAAAAGATCAACTCTACTCGAGCACATAGGCCTTACACATCTTTAGAAAAGAGTGCTCAAACCAAGCTTATTCGTTCCTGATTCATTCCACAAACATGACCTAGAAATCTACCATGTGGTTGATGCTGGGGAGACAGAAAATATTGTTCTACATCACATGGACGCAGCCTCTAACTCAGACTGAGGGAAGGAACTCTTCGCACAGGAGTGACATGTTTTACATTATTGCTGATCAACAGTCAAATTAGAATTTCCAAATAAAACGTGTTTATTTTGAAAGAAGACAGAGGTATAAAATAAGACTATGGTATTTAGATGCATTGTTTTACACTAGGAAAAGTTGCCCATTCTTAGTGTGTGCAAATATACACACAGGAAAGAATTTCTTTGATGCTCTCATGTGAGAATAAAGCTTATGTATATCAACATATATTTATTAGGGATGGTCCATTCAGACACTGAAAGCTTCAATGCCTCTCTTCTTAAACATACTTCAGATTTTTTTTAATATACACACCATGGAATACTAAGATTTTTCTCAAAAGGACTGCATCTCCAAATGAGTTACTGTTTGTGGATGCTTAGGCTAGAAGCTGGTTTAAGCTACCAAAAAGGCAGGTGAAATATTGCAGTTGGATGTATATTTCTGTTATTAGGAACTAAAAAAAAATCTCACCCACATTTACGGTGAGTCTCTAATATGCCTTAATCTACTCTTAAAACTGAAAAAAAAAAACCATATTAAAATATCAATGGTAGCAGTCCTTAATGCTATGTTTTGACCTTGATAATCCTAGATGCTCCTAAAATGATGTTATTGAAATGACAGAATAGCATGTGTCTGAGCTTTTGTTATTCAACATTGATAAACATTATTAATTTAGTAAACCTAAGATCTTAACGATATCTACCAATTATAGCAATATGCCAAGTTCTATGCTGGAGATAAACATATATTAACTTTAATCCTTACAACAAAGTACATGTTATTATCCCCACTTAGTGATGAGGAAACTGAGGCTCAGAGTATTTGAGAAACTCATCCAAATGACAAAGCTTGGTAAGTGGTTACTCGAGCCTAATCCAAATGTCTCAGACGGAATGAGGGCCTCTGTATGTAGCTATTGGAGGGCTCTGGTATAAGGCAGAAAGACTCGAAAAACTGGCAGAAGTTGGTAGAAGGCACATACTGCTGGCAACCCACCAAAGGGTGTGCGAGAGAATAGGCATTTCATGGTATCTCACTACAGCTTTTATTATGCATGCTAAAATTACTATAGTTCACATCAAGATCTAGAGCATGTAATCCTAAAATGGACCCTAATGAGACTCTGCAACAGAAAGACATGAAAAAAAAAAAAAATAAGAAAGAAATAGGCCAGTACAGCGGCTCAGGCCTATAATCCCAACGTTTTGGGAGGTGAGGCAGGAGGATTGCTGGAGGCCAGGAGTTCAAGACCAGTCTGGCAACATAGTGAAACCCCCCATCTCTACAAAACATTAAAATATTAGCCAGGTATGGTGGTGCGTTCCTGGAGGCTGAGGCAGGAGGATCGCTTGAGCCAGACATTTGAAGTTGCTGTGAGCTATAATCAGGCCACTGCACTCCAGCCTGGGGGACAGAGTGACACCTCGTCTCCAAAAAATAAAAAAAAAGAAGAAGAGGAAATAAAACAAGTAGAACTTATTTTTAGAAATAACTGCGGAATTTCTATTTCATTGTTCTAAACCTCTCAGGGAGGAAGTTCGTTTGAGCAACCTGTTTTTTCGGACAGCTCAAGGCTAATCCTTTAAGTACCAAAACAATTTCACCTGGGATAGAAATCATTATATGCTGTGTACCAACTTTTCCTATATTTGACACAGCATTTTAAATAAATCTGCTCTGAGAATTCAGCACCAGTGCTCTAAGCACCAAAGTACTCTCTGTAGTGACGCCTGCAGGATCTTCAGAGACATATCCATAAGGTCTTCATCCCGTACTTGAAGACTACCTCGTTTTGAATGTTCATGTATGGTTTTGTAAGCTTTTCCTCCATCAGCTGTCCAAATATCTGCCTTTATAAAGATTTAACTCTCATCAATATTTCCAACTAACTTAGAATAATTAATAAATGTAAATAAGTTGAATTAATGACCTCAGTGGTCTTCAGGGAAGAGAAGATAAAAATTCAGCAAGATTTATTTAGTGAAATCTATTTTCACTGCTCAGAGATCTCTTATGCTTAAATTTGTTTAGTAAATATCCCCTGAAAGGCTACCGTGTACCAGCTGGGCAAGTCTCAGGCACTGAGACCGAAGTGATGGAAAGTCTTGTACAAACTCCACGCCCTTTAGGAGTAAAGAGTCTAGTGAAGAGATCAGGCATGAACCTCATGAGTTTCTCTCATTACCTGAAATCCTTCAGAGATTAATTCCCATGAGACAAACTTTGATATGTATATGGCCTGGTTTCGGACCAGAAAATGGTAAGAGTATTAAAACACTAAACAACAGATAAGTAAGTTCTTAAATGAAACTATCAGACATCTAAGTGTTCGTTTTCAAAATCAGAGCCAAAATATCTTTTTAAACTGGCACAAGAACACAAATTCCTGGTTAGCTACCTTTACTCATTCTTACTTAGTAGGGCAAACTCTAGCTGTGTGTAATAAGCTTTGTATGTATGTGTGTGTGTGTGTGTGTGTGTGTGTAAAACATAATAAGCACATTGGATTGTAGTTCTAAAGATAGTCTTTAAAAGATTATTAGGAAGATAAAGGGGAATGAGCTAAAATTATTCGTTTATCTGCTTTTCCTATAAGACCATCTTGTTCGCTCTTTTAGCCAGTAGTTGGACAATACCGGGCACACACTAAGCACTCGATGGATATTTTTTAATGAATTAACTAATGTCAATCAGGTTCTTTGTGGTATGCTATGCACCCTGGGAATGAATACTCTTTAAATGGGACAAATCTTAGGGGCAGAAAGGCTAATCAATTTTTAACAAGTATTATTGAATGAAGTAGTAGGATCTTGTGCGGGGGTTCTACGTGGCCAATTCTAACTAGTCCCTTAAAATGACCTAAAGCTATCTCACCTTTGCCAGAGAAACTAATTATATTTGTCCTCAGATTGTTCATGACTTACATTGTATTAGATCAGTGGTCCTCAAATGGGATCAATTTTGCCTCCAGCCCTGCAAATCCCCCAGGGACATTTGGGAGTACCTGGAGATACTTTTGGTGGTGGATATAAGCCAGGGATGCTGTTAAATACTCTACAATGTATTATACAAGGCAGTCCCTGACAATAAAGAATTATCTAGCCTACAATGTCAAGAATGCTGCTGTTGCGAAACCCTGGGTTAAAACAGGTCATCACATCTGTTCAAGAGAGAGGTAAGGGGTGGATTGGAAAGACTGGAGTTTTCAGAGTCACAGATTCAAATTCTGGCTCTACTACTCTGCCCCAGTGAGAATTCTTACGACCTTCAGTTTCCCCATCAAGAAAATGGCAATAATAATGTCTACTCTGTAGGGTTATTGTGAAGAGTTAATGAGAATGTAAGTAAGATATATTACATATAGTAGATAAATAAATTGTATTAATAGCTATTCTTACTATTATATGAACACTTATTAATTGTCTGATGCCAACATTTCTGCCAACTACAAAAAGAATTTTAAAGATGATAAGGCTTAACAACTTAAACGAAATCTCAGAATTTATAAGCTGGAAAAAAATCTTAAATATCTAACTAAATACTTTCTTTTACACCCAAGAAAATTGAAGTTCAGAGGGACTGACTTACCCAAGATTACATAGCAAGTTAGTGGTAGCTCACATAAAATAATCCAAGTGTCGTCTATCATTTTACTACTTATGCATATATATAGGCTTTTATTAATTCTTAAACTATGTCATTATTTATGAATGTGTCATAAATTATTTAAGTCAATTTGAATATAAGATTATGCTTGCTAAAATGTTATATGATAGTATTACACTATAAAATAATTAACATTTATCCAGATATGTACCTATCTTAATATTTCCACAGCCTGTTTGAGCTAATATTTGGAATCTACCATATTGTTTCACTACCATCCTAACAAGTTCTATTATCACTCACAATGGTCTATTTTTTAAATTACTATTTTACAAAATCAATATTGAAAATTATTCATTTCTGGCTTAAATATGTATATGAAGAACATACTTGGGAAAAGAGTCTGTACAAACACATAGAAGTTGACACACTACAAATAAATAGAAAAAAAATTATTTTCAACATCACCTAAGTGGTTTTTAGTAACCTAAGAAAAGTAATTAAGGCAGAATTAGCAATTTCGTCTCTGAATGTAGCAAAGGGTTTCTTTATTCATAATGCTCAGTGAAGGCAGGTAATCATACAGTCTGGGGGAATCTAATCTGTCTTACTTTTCTAGAGCCATAAGGTAACACGCCTTAAAAATGTTCGTCCTCTGTGGCCCTGAGTAGAAAGATGTTCAACTCAGCCTTGGAAAGGCACTACTTAAATGCTCAGAAATAGAGAAATTGTTAAATTGTGTTACATCTACATGGAAATATAAGACAGCTGTTAAAAATGATGTTTAAAATAATTTTTTATGAATAAGAAAATGCTTAAAGCTTATAAAGATGTCTGGCTAATTTTTAAGAAATAGCATACTTAAATGCCCAGATAATTTGGGGAGACTATCTTCTTTCTGAAAATTAATTGTAACAATAGAATTTAAATCATATTCTGCAAAGGAAAGCTTAGATAATTGTTGCAGTAAAACATTTTATATTTATGTAGGGCATGGAGATTTCTAGCTATCAAAGGAATCTCAAAATTGCAAAAATAAGTCTGCTGTATTTTTCATATACCACCTCCATTGCCCTTTACTTTAGAATATTAAAGTCAGTGGGAAAATAAAAACCTGTAGGTCATAAGATTTTCAATTCCTAATTGAGAACCCATTTCAAAATTCTTTCTGGTGATTCCTAATATGACCAAGTGACAATATTCTGAAATGACCATGTTCAACATCAAATGGGCCGAGTAAGATAATGTGAGCTGGCAAATAAAATTTCCAGCAATAAATGAGGGACTTAATCTGACTTGATTAAATTTAAAGTATACTAAAAGAATAAAGCGTATGCTCTATACAGATGCATTATGAAAATACTTTTATGCTGGGATTCCAATTTTATACAGAGTTAATTAATTACAACTTTAATGATCACAGTAAGAATCTGTATCATTCCTTACCACTACAAAAGCAGTCAGGATCTCGAAGAAAACTTGATTCCCTAAGCACAGACTCTCTAATGAGTCATAAGATTTATAATTGCTTCTTTTAATCATCGTCTAAAAACACACCCAAGATCAAAGGACTCGAAAAGAACGTCCCCTCTTTTTCCCTTGTGAAACACTTACAAAAATGTCCAGTTTAATTTTGGTTTTAAAGGGAATCCACTGCCAGGAAGCAAATAATAACGTAAAACTAGCCAAGGCAAATCTTTAAGTACTGCACATTGTATGTTTGATTATCTTACAGGTTTTGTGCCTTAAATTAATGGCTTTTGCAGCCAATTTAGTTTCAGATACAGAGGTATTTGAAAGAGCATACAGGAAAGTCAATGAAATTGTCTTTCCTGGAGGCATTTTCAAGTAGACCAGGGAAAGCCCATTGAACATGCTGAACGGCTCAACTAAGGATCCTACCCTAAGCCTGTGTTCTTCAACTTTGCCATAGATCAGAATCACATGGAGAACTTGTTAAAACACAGATTCTACCCTCCCTCCCGCACCCTGCCCACAACCAGGCACACAATCACACCAGCTTCTGATTCAGTGGGTCTGCACTGGAGCCTGAGAATTTGTGTTTCCAACAAGTTCAAGTGATACTGATGCTCCTAGTCTTGGGACCACACTTCGAAAATCATAGACCTAGGCAACTCAAATCTACTCTGGAAACACTTATTTTTAATTTATGAATATAGATATTCCTCAACTTAACGATGGGTTTACATCCCAATAAACCCAAGATAAACGGAAATTATCACAAATTGAAAATGCATCCATACGCCTTACTGAACATTATAGCCTAGCCCAGCCTTCTTTAAACGTGCTCGGCACACTTACATTAGCCTATACTTAGACAAAATCATCCAGCGCAATGCCTACTTTATAATAAATAAAGTTGAATATCTCATGTAATTTGCTGAATACTGTGCTGAAAGTGAAAAACAATGGTTGTGTGGGTACTTGAAATATGGTTTCTACTAAATGCATTTTCACACCATCATTAAGTCAAAAAATTGTGAGTCAAACCATTGTGGGTCAGGGATCATCTGTGTATTTTCCCCATGAATTTATTATCATTGAATATTATTTTTAGGCAGCTAATCTTTTCTATCCTGATGATGCATATAAATTGTTTAAATAATTAATGAAATCACTTTTCTTATACACCGAGAAATAGGGCAATTATTTTCTGTATAAGTAACCACAGAAATTTTAAAAAGCAAAGGAAAATAACATGCTTACACGAATGAGAAATGATAAAAGAAAAAAACATAAATAGGGAAATGGAGTTAAAAAAGAATTTAGCTACAGAAAAACTGTATAAGACTAAAAGGCTGTAACAATAGACTACATCAAACGTTTTCTAAAGGTCTCTCACAGATTATTAACCTGAGCTATAAACGTGAAGTAAATAAACACATTGGAGACTAAAATTTGGAATTATATCATGTTCTTTTCTTTAAAGGATATGGTATTACTGCATTTGTGATAAAGACAGATTGGCATTACTTTTGTTATTTTGGTTGACTAAAAAGGACATTTCAGTCTAATGGATGAGAAATTCAATTAATTTCTAAAATCTATCTAAAGCCTCACTTTTGGAAGCTAGCGGATGACTCAAAATATGTTATAAATATTTCATAGAGAAGAATTATTTCACAATGGTTAAAAATTACTTTAGCACATGACTTAGTGGAATGAAAGCATGGATTATACATGCCATTTACTTAATTGTCTCAGCATAAATATTTAAATTGTCCCTGAGGCCTGTATGTTAAGTATTACTAAGCATAGCACATAAACACCAATAAGGCACAGATCAAAACCATAAATGGTATTAAGAAGTTAATGATCTTCACTGGGATTGTAAAATGGATTCATGTTAGATGGTCAATTCCAATAATTTACTCAAGGGTACCCACTCCTCAAAGCACACTCATTTTGAATAAGTATTGATAATATAATTACCTGTTTTCAAAACAGCAACAAATGCATCTGCAGTGAGCAGAAAGAACACAAGCTCTGCAAATAGATTCACAGTTGGCCACTGACTACAAGCTCTTAGCCTCTCTGAGCCTCGGTTTCCAAATCTGTGAAATGGAAAGTAATATCACCTACCTCACAGAATTTTGTAAAGAGGCTTATCAAATAATGCACAGTGCCAAACACACTGAAAGTGCTCAATAAATTCATTCTTTCAGCTAATATTTGTGGCACTCCTAATAAATGCCAGGCATTGTTAGAGATACTGGAAATAAACTAGGGAACAAAACAGACAAAAATCCCTGCCTTCTAGGAGCTTATTTTCTTGTGCACATTAATTTTACCTTGTCCTGGGCACAGCGTTGGGTACTTTGGGATGAATAAAAGAAAAGAGCCCCAGAACAGGTCAAAATATTTAATTCAATAAAAAAGATAAAATTACAGTAATCTTGTACATGAATTTATGGAAAGAGAAAACCCTACGACAAAGCATGGCGTGAGGCTAGAAGACAGAGAGGGAGAGGAAGAAAGGCTTCCCAGAAGAAGAAACATTTTAAATGAGCCTTGGGAAATGTTTAGAATCCTGATGGCAGGAATTTATAGATTTTAGAAAAGGTAATACAGATAAAGGCACGGAGGCTGGAAACTCTATGTCTACTTAAGTAACACTGAGTAGTTTAGTATAGCTGGGGTTGCAGGAACAAAGCAGTGATGGGAAATTAAATGAAAATCTATGTCAGGACCATACTGAAGAACTTAATTGCTAAGATGAAGAATTTACAAATTTTGTAAGTGTGAAGGAAATGGAATTATCAAAGATATTTGAGTAGAGTGTGATATGATACAGGCATTTAAAAGACTTCTTTGCAAGAAGTGTGAAAGATACAGGAGAAAAGGAAAGAGACTCATTTGGAAAAACTGAGTAAAAGGCACAATTTACCAGTGACCTACCAAGGAGTAGGATCATTGGAAACTTCCAAAGGCCTCTCTGAGTGCACCTCTGTAACAATGGCAACCCCAGTGGCTGGTGGGGCAACACGGCAATGTGGCACGAACCACATTCTCATACTCATCACTTGGCCCTACACCTCCTGTGCTGGCTCCACTTCCGTCCTCTGTTACCAGTACTACATCCTTAGTACTATGTACCTTATCCACATATTCCTATCATCACCCATCCATCTGACCATGACTCACACCAAGCAGGCAGAGAATATGTGACAAACTGAGTACTTGGGACAACCATACTCCCTCTTTTACACTAGCCAGGCTCAAATGATACGTGACAATTTGGGAATGGATAGTCAGCTTGGAACTCAAAGTAAGAATTACTTTTCAAAGTTTCCTCACCCTATTGAAAGCATTTCACTTTTCTCTTAGCCCTTGGTTGAGGGATCTTAAAAGCATAATAATGCTTCAGATTTAGGCATTTTTTTTTTTCCTACCTTGACAAAGTAGAAATGTTGATTTCTTAGCTAAAGGACATCACAGGTAAGTAGAATCTTTGTGAAGAAAACATCTGAGAACACCTCTCTAGGAAAAGAATTTAATGAAGAAGACAATTAAAATTTTTAACTATAACCTTCTATATATTAATACAGCCTATTTAAGGGGAATTAAAATGTTTAAAAATCATGCTAAGTAATTATGAATCCTATAAATTGAAGAAAAAGACTTCACAACCTTCTGGGACAATTCAAAACTGATTTTCATGTTCTTTATCAAAGCCGAGAAATTACTATTCCTTATCCTACATAAAGTTAAAGGGTTGAAAACGTGTAAGTTTGTTTTACTAACAGAAATGTGATCGTACTCATCTTCCTCATTCAAAAAGGCCTCAAATTGAATAAGAAGATTTTAGGAAGATAAATTAAGGAGTATTTAATTAAGGCCTATCATCAGTACCAAGCCCTAGCAGATGTAATCGACAGGAAATGAAAGGGAAGCAAAGCTCAAATCAGTTCAACATTGCTTATTTTTCCAGAAAACAGCTGGAAGCGGAAGAGTGAATGTGAGCAGAATAAGCTTTATCTTGGGATTTCCCTTATAATCCAAATGTTCTCACCAACGTATATAATTCAGAAACAATGATGCTCCACATAAAATTCCATACAGTAAGGGAGACTATGGGGGCTTTGTGAAAAAGGAGACGGATATTATCCATGTGCTCTTCATTCTAGGACAAATTGCTTTATTCAATTAGTGACTTGTTTTCCCTGATAAATACAATATATTCACTGTAGAAATTTTAGAAACTACACATTAACACTATGAGAAAAATAGAAATCACCTCTAATCCTACCACCCATAGTGGTATAGTATAAATACTATTAACATTTGACTTATTTCCCTCCAATAAATTTGTTTCTGTGCATATGTTGATTTTTTTCCAAAACTGGGGTATCATTTTGTAACTTTCTTTCACATGTCATATCATCGACATTTTCCCATATCATTGAATAGTCTGCCTAACAACCTGACACATTTTGATTTGTTTTCCAAGTTAAGTTAAAGTGATGTGTGAAAATATGGCAATTTATTGCTATGCTGAGATTCTGGGAGGTTAACATGGCTCCTCCTCCAACCTTGGATAATTAAATTTATTTTTCTTTGTGAATTGCCAATTTATATCTGTTTTTCATTGGGGATCATTTTTATTGGGGTGCGTATCTATCTCTTAGTCCATTCAAGCTGCTATAACAAATTACCCTAAACTGGGGGGCTTATAAACAACAGAAATTTATTTCTTAAAGTTCTAGATGCTGGGAAGTCCAAGATAGAGGTGCCAGCAGATTCGGACAGTTAGAGCTCAATTTCTGGTTCATAGATGGCACCTTCTCACTGCATCCTCACATGGCGGCAGGGGAGAGGCAGCTCTCTGTGGCCATTTTTATAAGGGCACTAATCCCATTCATTAGGGCTCCTACCTCGTCACCTAATCGCCTCCTACTACCATCACACTGGGGATTAAAAATCAACAAATGAATTGTGGGGGAGGGGAGGGCATTCAGACCATAGCAATCTTTCACTGCTTTTTGTGATATAATATCTTCTGAAAGGGGGCGTACTGACATGTAAGATACAGAGCTTAGGGTGTGTTTGTTTTTGCTTATAGTATTTCTTGGCGATACTTTGGAAAGTGATAGTTTGTCATTATAAAAGTAATAGTTACTATAGAAGATTTGGAAATATCAGGAAACATATAACAAAGAAAATCAAAACTACCACATAGTAGCACCTAGAAATACATTTTGGGGGGTGGAGCATATGATATACCAATGGATAAACTCATCGATGGGAAAGGAACTTGAATGCAAACAGAAACTGCAATAATCGTGTTTGATGTTGTTCAACGTTTGTTAATTTAGGACAATGTCTTAGAGTAAGAGCTTAATAAATAATTTTTGAGTTTATTTTTAAATTATGTTTTATACACTTGAGATAATATATTAGTAAACAAATCTTGCTTTTTTCACTCAATATATTACAAGCATATTTCCAAGCCATTAAATTTTTTTAAACCTATTTCGGTAACTGAGTTTTATCAATATAGATATATAAACTACACTAACTTATTTGAATATTTTGCTCTTGGGGCTTTTTTTTTTTCCAATTTTTTTTTTCATATTACAGATAACACTGTAATGAACATACTTACAAATCTTCACATGAAATTCAGATGATTTCCTTAGGATATATTTCTAGAGCCAGGATTATTGGGTCAAAGGCTATAAACATTCACAGGTTTTAATACATATTACCATATTATTGTCTGAAATAGTTGTATTATATACCCTTTATTGAGCAGCATAGAAGAAGATTCCATTAAGGCCACAACTCTTTTACAAAACTAGTTTCACTATTACTTCTTACTGTGCAAAGCAATAAAAAGTATTGTTCCTATGGCTAAAACGATTTCTGAAATGAAACAAATCAAAGATAGTAGGGACAGAACAATGTTTTCAAGAAAAATGCACTCACAACAAACCTCTCCTAAGTGATAAGGAAAGCTGCTCAGCTGCTATAACTATGGACCAGGAATAGCGATAACATCCAGTACATTTGTTGCTAGAGTTGTTAAATCAATTCTCTTTTTTTCAAGCGGTATTAAATTCATCTTTATCAATGCACTCTATTTTGAGAATTCCCAAATAATCTTGTTTGTAGCATTTTCTTTGATTTTCCTTCATCAAAAAAACTATTTTCACCTATATCAGACAATAAGTAAAACACGTAATGAAGGCTTGAATATGTGGACATTTTTTAACTCTTAATTTTAAAAAAATTAATTCTAACAGATGAGTCATCTTTGTTTTATTATAAATTATAATCACATTTCGAGCATTTTCCTTCATTTTACTGACAATAGCAAAATAAATGAGTTCCTATTCAATTCAGTAAGCATGAGAAGTATTTAGTTTTTGTTAAGCCAAGGCCAAACATCTCCCACATCCTGTTTCAGATTGCTTAGACTCTCCATCTTTTCCACACAATTTAACAAAGGTTAAATTAGCAGTTGCAACGTTATTTTTTAAACTCCCTAAAACTTTTGAACGTAGGTAAGTTCTTTTCCAATATGTATAACATGATCTCATTTTAATAAAAACAAACTATCTCAGTGCGGGTAGGTAATGTGCGTTCGTAATGAGAATAGAAAACAGGAGAGAGAGCTCACACGTGGCACTTAGTTACTTTGTTACAATGCTCATATGTTACGTGTTTGCTCTTAACAAGTCAACAAATACATTCTGACCATGCTATTCTTCCCAGAAATACGGCCTCCCTGATTTAAAGGCTGATGCAAACACGGTGGGCCCCTATCCGTGTGGGTGCATCTTTCAAAGCTGATTAAAGTCAGAGCCTTGCTCTGAGCCTATAGGCTTGTTTTTCGCTATGGGAAGAACTAGCACGAAAAAAAAAAGCAAGAAGAAACTCTGGTCTTATTTAGATCACATTCTAAACACCTGAGCTGACATGCCCTCATGTAGAAGAGTAGTTTAAACATTCTTTCCATAGGCTCAGGGTCCCAAGACAGGGGACCCTCCGTTCACTAACCAACCAATTCCTCTCTGCTGCAAAGGTAAACCAGAACTACATGCTTTATGTGTAAAACACAGGGTGCCCCAAATAACGACGAAGTCCTTCCGAGTTAGCGTTTGCAAGGACGCGCGCGGGCTTTTTTGCAGCACCCCTTTAAAGACCATGCCTGAGCGAGCTCCAACACAAACACCTTCTGCTTCCTAAGGAACCCACTCGTGGCGTATGCCCTGGGCTAAACCTTCAATACTTTTCCTGTCCGTCACCTTCGAGGCAGACAGCCAACATTTCTCCCAACTGCTGAATTTCGCAAGGGGCGCGTGTGCACGATTTACCTTTTCACAAAACCCAGCACCGAGAATAGATAAAACAATCCCCCCCTTAAAAACCAAATAGCTGGAAATAAATGGTGCAATCGCTCCTCTCTCCCCCTCCCCCTGTCTCCAGTTCACTGACAGCCCAGAACTGCAGTTTGAGCCACGTGACCAAACCTGCCCGCGGCCGGGGTCGCGGGGCGGGAACGGGGACGGGCGGGCAGCGAAGCGGGGGGCTCGGCGGCCGCGTCCCCTCCCGCTCTTACCGGCTCCTCTCGCACTCATCGCAGCATGACGGGCACCGGCCCCAGGTGCAAGAGCAGAACCAGGCACGAACCCGAACAGTGGGAGCCGGTTATGCTTCTAAGCCGACAGCCATTTGCCTTTGGGAAGAAGGAAAGAAAAAAAAAAAAAAAAAATCACTTTTCAGCTCCCGAACTCAGCAGCCGGAGCAGGCGCCAGAGCCGGCGGCGGCCGCAGCCCACTTCTGCTTCTCCTCCTGCCCCGCCCCGTCCCGCCGGGACAGCCAATCGCCCGCCGCCCCGCCTCCCGTGACGTAGAAGGGGCGGGGCCTGGCGGCTGCAGGACCGCCCAGCTCCAGCTGTTCGACAGAGCAGCTGCCCTGCACCCAGCGCGGTGCCCCAGTGACCCCAGGCCCTCGCGGTCCCACCTCTGACTGTCACCTTGCAAGTGCAGACTGCCCGCGCTTGAGGGTTTGCTTCATTGTCGTTGTTGCTGCAGTTCTCACAGTGCACTCATTTAGCTAAACTTGAAACACTTGACCATTATTTTTTGGCGGGTAAAGAGATCAAATTGAAACATTTAATGTTATTGTTTTTATAAAAAAGAAAAACGTCGCAATTCTGATTTTGTTGTTGTTTTGTTTTTCTCCTTGCCGTTCTATTCTCTCACTAAGGATAATGTGGCTTTGTCCCATACACCTGCCAGGATCTGTTTGCTTAAAATTCACAACTTTTTCTTTTTAATTTTACTCTTAAATAAATTTTGACAACTCTTTGCTCTCTCAAAACTTCTGACCAGCTGAGTTCTTTGAGCAGGAGAAAGGCCATTGAGAGAAGGCAGAACCAATAATTTAGAACAAAACCTAATAATCACCAGCTGCTAATTGTTTTATCCTACTGAAAAAAAAACGTAAAAAGTGGGGCATAAACCTCCACAACTCTCCTATGTTGTGCTTCCATCTTTCATTCTCTCAAATGTGTAGCAGAAGTGAAGAAAACTAAATGATCATACAAACGTTTGACCATTAATGAAATGCTCACCAGGACAGACACGGGGAGCTGGTTGGGAGGCTGGAAAACTCTCAGACCAAGAGAGGCCAAACGAGTTCCAGCACCCGCTGAGAACGTGCCTCTGCCGGATGAGGAGAAACAAGTTCTAGGTGTGGCTTCCTGCCAATCCTCATTAGGGAAGCCTTTTTCTGCAGGCCCGGGCAAATCTCTAGAGCTTAGTCAAAGTCAACTCTGGGAATAAACCCAGTCTAGTAGAGTACACTGTCATTTACATGGCCTCTGAAATTCCTGGACCTACTAGCAGTCATGTGACTGTCTCTAACATGTTTTAAGATGAAACAAATTTCCTATCTGATAGTCAACCTTCTTAAGGAGATGTAAAACTGCAGTTGGGCCTCTCTGAACTCCTGCAGTCAGCAGTGATGTTGTAACCTCAGCAGAGGGCCTTCCTGGGAAGATTCACGCCAGGACAGTTCAGGCACGTAGCTGGCATTTGCAACCTGTTTTCGGTTGCTTAAATGAGTGGTTCTAACCAGCTGCACATCAGAGTCAACTGGGGAGTTTGATGCCAAAGCCCCACCCCACCAAGGCCAATTAAACTGGAATCTCTGGGGGTGGAGCCCTGGCAATTTCTGTCTTTTTTTCAAGCTCCTCTAGTGCAACACCGATTGAGAATCACCGGCTAAGATTTAAGTTACTGTCTTAGAGGAAAAGCCGTGTTATATTAAAGTTAAAAAAAATGCAGTAGCAGAATGATGTGAAACATTTTGTAATGGAACAACTTATCCTTATATATAGTCTTTATATATTTGTATGTTTTAACATAGATATAGAAAATACGTGAAGATACACATCAAAATTGTTTTCTCAGAAAGGAAGGATAGTGAGGGGAGATTACTAGCTTTCTATTTATGTCTGTATCATTTAACTGAATAAAATGAGGACGTATGCCTTCTACAATTTAAACATAATTAATCGAATTTTTAAAATTAATACTTATAAGTGCCATGAAGTTCATTGGGAATAACCACTACTAAAGTGGGTTTGTTATTTTTTGCTGTGTTTTTCTTTTTGCAAATGTTCCTCTAACATCCAAATTGTCCCGTAAGAGTTATTTCCATTTCATAAAAAGAAAAAAAGTCCATAAAATCCTTAATTTGTGACAACAGCTACTTATATGTATTGACCCGTGTACTCATTTCTAAGGTTAAAATGCATTTACTTTCTTTTAACTTCAGGAATGCATTCGATTTTTGTATTTCTCATGACTTTTTTCAAAAACTAATATTCAAAGTATATAATATAGATGTGAGAATATGTCATCTTTTTCAGCTGAAAAATTATTTGGATTCTCAATACTAATAACTTTACAATTAATTGCCAGTGGGAAATATATAAATATATGACATAGTAGACAAGTGCCTGGTTTGACCTAATTTTAAATCTTAGCTCTGCAAATTTTTAGATATATGATCTTGAGAACCATCATTAAGCTCCACTGGTAAAATGGGTCCAATAATATCTACCTCA
Source organism: Indri indri (assembly GCA_004363605.1). Classification (NCBI taxonomy): domain Eukaryota; kingdom Metazoa; phylum Chordata; class Mammalia; order Primates; family Indriidae; genus Indri; species Indri indri. The sequence continues at coordinate 4,162 of RJWJ010024243.1, read as the reverse complement.
GTGTTGTTACGATTATATGAAGTCGGGTAGCTGAAGTGTATTATCACTGTGTAAAACACAATAGGTGCTGAAATGTATTGTTACTGTGTAAAACACAATAGGTGCTTAATAAATGACAGTTTTCTATCCACTGACTTCTATTTTCCCCACTCTTTTCTTAAACATTCTCAAGGATTAGCACAGTACTAACAAACAAAGAATTATCAGGAAACATTTTTATAAAGCAGTAAACATGATTGTTTCTATAACCAATAATATTTCTTACCTAGTTATGTAAAAGAGAAGCATTCATTCTTTCTGTCCACTACTTTAACATGTAATATGGTAAGAAATACAGTTTATGTTTGTTAGACTCAAAATATTTCACATGAAACAGTGTTTCCTAAAGTGGCATGCAGGCTGATTTCTCACGATTTGTAATCAACCACTTCATTCTCTCTGTATTTATTAGCAAGGCATGACTCAAGCATAGATGAAGACATTTCCCACGATCAGTTTTCTGACTAACTTTTGAAAAACAACAAAAAAAGGATCAATGCCTTTTGGCAATTAAACTTGTCCCTTATAGATAAGCCCTGATTTTAATAACATGATCACAGGATTTTCTCTATCACTTTTTCTTTCCTTAATATTTGCCAAGTGTTAGTGAACATTTCTGTTAAGCACTGTAGTGAACAGTTTACATCTATGACTTCATTTATTCTTCTTATCAGCCCTATGAAGTCATACTTTATTTATGAGATGAGATGAGAAATCTGAGGCTGGGAGAGCTAGAGCAACTAGCCCAAGATGGCAAAATAGTAGGTGAAGAGCTGGCCTGAGAACACACAATTTTAGCTCCAGCACTCTACTGTGGGCTATGTGGCATAGCTTTCCATGAATTTGGAAGATGCGGAGTAAACGATTTTTGTTGGGAGAGGGTAAAATGATGCTATGACTCTAAGTGTCTTATTGAGAGCATAAATTCCTATATTTCTAGAAACAACCAGAATATATACATTATTATTACTAGTTGTAAATTTGGACCTTAATTTTATGTGTATGCATTTTTTTTTTTCTAAAAGAGGAATTACATTTCCTTCCCTTTATATTAGTAGAGTCCCTTTCTTGCCACGGAAGAACAGTTTGGCTTTTAACCTTGTAAAAAAAAACCCCGACATACAAGAATTACACAGAATATCAGGAAGAGAAGCTCCAGATTGGCAGAGATCCAAGCCAGCTCCAGAGTTCTAGATAAGTCCATCAACCCGTTCTTGATTCCGTTTGTAATGTGAAGAAAAACACTGTTAATAGGACAATAACAGAATTCCTTATATGGAGTGATGGCCTTTTAGTTTAGGAAAGATAATTTATCAGTCTCTTATTTGGACAAAGATTCGTCCCAGAGCTTCTGTCTGGATAGATGTAGTTGAGACAAAGAAGTATACACTTTTCTAGATAATATGTATTTCCCCTTCTAGCCAGAGAAGGCTGGAGTTTGAAAGCTTCGGAAAGGTGGGAGGATGGGAAATAGCTCTGCCCAGAGAGAAGATGGGATCCAGCCACTAAGGAATGACATACAACCTTGGGCCAAAGGTGAAAGAAGACCAATTACAAATTCCCAAACAAGTATGGCTGAGCAGCTTTCAAAAAGTGATGTCTAATACTCACTTTTAAGCTGTTCCTTTTTTCTGTGGTGCTATATTCCCCACAAATCATAGCTTCCCAGACAACGGGCTATGGGTATGTCGCAAGATAACAATCCATCAGCCCCCAGGACAGCTGCATGGGACCTGTCGGGGTGCTGGAGCCCATCACAGACAAGAATCCCAGGAGCTGGTGAAGGAGTCTATGTTCCAGGTTCCCAAAGAGCACGCAAGTGGCTGAGAGAATGTTTTGTGGGGCTGGTGAAAAGCTCCAGACATGGTCCTAATTCTTTATCTTCACATGTCTTGGATACATCTCTCCATTTACAGCTGACATAACCTTTTGATGGAATCTAAGCTAGCTGTGGGGGGGCTGCTCCATAGCATGTATGTTCTGAAAATTTAAGCTTGACATGAAAAATTGAACTGGATTCAAAATCCATTCACGTTATCACGAGGAATTCCAATATTACATTACTTGGTGAAATATTAGGTTGATATTAGGTTGAACCGTTTGCAACTACCAACATTCAACCAATTTTGACATACAAAAATGACAACTTTATGTGGTTCAACTAATAAAAGAAAGATTTTTAAAATATAATGTCAATTGTTGCAAAATCTGGCGAGGTAGTAAAGATCGTTTCTAAAATTTTGTCACATATTTGAGTGAATGTAGTTTCTCATTGATGATAATTATCAGAAATTTGAAAAAATAGTAATATTTATCCAAAATTATACATAGGCTTTTTAAGCATAAAACCTCATAAAATGCTCCCAGAAAGAAGCCAGACACAAAAGTCCACATGCTGTTCAATTCCATTTCTATGAAATGCCCAGAATAGGTAAATTCATAGAGATGTAAAATAAAGCAGTGGTTGCCAGGGGAGAGGGGAATGAAGAGTGACTGTTAATGGGTACCAGGTTCTTATATGGAATAATGAAAATGTTCTGAAATTAAAACATTTAAAAGTGGTAAATTTTATGGCATATGAATTAGATCTCAATTAAAAAAATGACAAAAAATATTCACCAAAGCAAGCAAAAGATAATAAAAATTTAAAAATGCTTTATAAGGAAGGGGTTTTTTTTTTTTTTGCTTTTTTGTTTATTCTGTATAAGGAAGTTTTATATAAATTCCTCAATGCTTTAAATTTTAAATAGTTTAAATAATTCTCTTATATAAAGAAAATACAATGAAATTTTATACCAATCCCCATATCAATCAGTTAGTTTATCTCCTTAGGCCAGTGGTCCCCAACCTTTTCGGCACCGGGGACCGGTTTCATGGAAGACAATTTTTTCCACTGACCAGGGTGGAGGAGGTGGAGGTCAGGAGGTGATGTGGGACATGGAGAACTGCCATAAATACAGATGAAGCTTTGCTTGCTCACCTCCTGCTATACGCCCACCCGCCCAGCCCCGTTTCCTAAGTTTCATGGAAGACAATTTTTCCAGGGACCTGAGCAGGGGAGCGGAGCTCTGCAGCCCTCCCTAACAGGCCACAGACCAGTACCACGGTCTTAGGCTGTACAAGTATTATTAACATCGTTTTCTGTGAGTGCCAGCACATGACGAGTGCTGCAAATCTCTGTGTCATAATTTCCTCCAACTCATAATAAAAGTCTGTTCTGCCCATAGGCCTCTATTAATAAGGTTTGGAGAAATTAAGGAAGAATGCCTGTGCCTGAGGGGAATAGAGAAAAAATGGCAAACTCAGAGGCTGTGTGACCAGCTGGGATTAAAAATTCAGGGGGAGCAAAAATTCAGGGCAGAAGGTGATCAGCCCCTCTTTCTTTGGGAATTCTGTATACAAGAGGAAGTTCTAGCTGTTTTATTTGAATTTTAAGGGATGAGGTGACTTTAAAAGGCAGAAAGAATTTGAGATATATGGATTACAAATCAATTCTACGATCACTAGAAAAAGTAGGAGCAAAGTGGATTAAGTCTTCGGTTTCAACCTCTCCGTAGCCAGAACTCCCTATATCTCTTATTCATTCACTTATTCATTGAACAAATATTAACAGAGCACTGAATATATGGCAAGCACCATTCCAAGTATAGGGTATATATTTGTAGGCTGGGCACAGTGGTGGAGCATGCCTGTAATCCCAGCACTTTGGGAGACTGAGGCAGGAGGATCTCTGGAGCCCAGGAGTTTGAGATCAGCATACGCAATATAGCAAGGCCTTGTTTCTACAAAAAAATTAAAAAATAAAAAATTAGCCAGGTGCAGCAGCATGTGCCTGTAGCCCCAGCTACCTGGGAGGCTAAGGTGGGAGGATTGCCTGAGCTCAGGAGTCAAAGCTGCAGTGAGCAATGATTGCACAACTGCATTCCAGTCTGGGCAACAGAGTGAAACCCCAACTCAAACAAGCAAACAAACAAAAAAACCTTATTTGCCTACCAGCCCAGCCGCTTGTCAGGCAGTTCGATGATGCATACAAAGCACATGTATGCATGGAGGTAAGATGTTATGGATTTCAGACATCTTGAGACTCATTTTTTCTTAATTTAGATGCTTAAAAAGTGGAACT
>RJWJ010024242.1:0-25014 GCA_004363605.1 Indri indri | reverse complement strand
TTGATACAACTGAAAATGCTGTCTTAGACTAAATCGGCAAGATTGAATAATTGAAAAAGAGGGAAAGAGCAAAGATAAAAAAATGATTTTAGCAGTGAGTTGATATTAAGTCATAAGGAATAAATTTCAGTTATAAAATATTTTGCAAATAAACCTAGCATAGAAATACATTTAAAAATTAGAAAAAATTAAAAGAACATAGTAAAAAGAGAATTCAGCAGATATTTAAAATATTTGCCATGCCAAAATGTGAAAGACAAGGATATAGAGAATTTTAATAATGAAATTAATAGGCCAATTGCGTCTGTGTTATACAAATAAGAAAAATTGCTTTATTTTCATCTGATAACTATGGGACAACAACAAATTCTACATATATGCATATATATTAGTTGCCTAGGACTGCTGTGCAACATGGGTGGCTTAAAACAACAGAACTATATTCTCTCACAGTTCTGAAGGCCAGAAGGCTGAAATCAAGGTGTCAGCGAGGTTGCTTACTTTCGGATCTCTCCCTTAGCTTATAGTAGTTATCAGCAATCCATTCCTTGGCTTGTTGCAACATAACGCCAACATCCTCTTAGGTCTTTATGTGGCATTATCTTCTCTCTATCTCTAGCCCCTTCAGTCCAAACTAGGAGTGTTTCTGATGTAATGGTTGATTGGATCAATAAGCAACACACCTAATTTCTCCAGCAAAATTTTGCCCAGCCACACCTTTGCACTTGTCTCCAGAGCATGCTATCTGGATAACCTGAGGATTTTCCCAATCATCAAGTACTGGTTCATTTTGTGCTTAGCAGTTCCTTCCTAATTGTACCCCTTCCTCTCACATGTTACTATAAGCAGCAAGGGGAAACCAGGAAGCATCTTTTGTACTTTGCTTGGAATCACCTCAGCTAAATATACAAGATGATGGGCTTATAAATCTTCTTTTCATCTGACAGGAGGACGTAATTCATCCAAGTCCTGTGACACTTTGTACCAATGATACATAAGGTGTTCCTCATTTTTGTCTGTGACCTCATCTTAACAAAGACTCTCTTTTCAAATAAAGTCCCATTCACAGACACCAAGGTATTTTAGTCACCTCCTATATATCCTGTTGGTGAATAACACCCTACATAGTAAAAGACAGCCAAACACACAACAGCCCTCACTGAACAGTTAAGATTGGCAGCAGTTTGTTCGTGACATACACTCACGGGTGAGAGGAACACTGCATGCCATTCGAGGACACATGGGGGTTGTGCTCTGAAGCATAGTGAGCCAGTGGGGGCAGTGGGAAGCAGACTCTATAGTAACAGAGACGGAGGAGATGTCCCTGTGTCCTACAAGAGGATGTGATCATGTTCTTTTAATAATTTCTCTGGCTGGCAGGCAGCTGCGCCTGTTAGATTGAGAGCTGGGTAGAGTGCAGCTATGTATGAGTTGATAGGGTATGGCAGGGTGGGTGAGAGCAGGAGAATTCATGGTTAGGCCTTTGGGGCACTATGAGACTCAAAGATGTCAAGGTAGCACATGAATTTTTAAGTACACAAGGGGTTAAGACTTTAACATACCTTTCTGGATGTAATTAAACCCATTACATAAGCCATAAAAGAAAGCTCAATCTATTATTTTTTTTAAATTATTGTTTGCGTTCACTTAGTACAAAAGATATATTTGTAAAGAATTTATAAACTATTACACTAATTTATTAAAAAAATAAAGTGTAGAATACTCTCTAACATAACTGAGTAACCAAGACAGTGTAGTATTGGTAAAAGAATAGAAAAATATATCAACATAAAACAGAACAGAGGACACAGAAATATACCCCAAAAATATAGTCAATGGATTTTGACAAAGGACAAAGGCAATTCAATAAAGAAAAGATTGTCTTTTTTTAAAAAGTCCTGGAATAACTGAATAGTCACATTTAAAAAATGAATCTAGATACTAATTTACACATTTCACAAAAAACAACTCAAAATGGACCTAAATTTTAAATGTAAAACCATAAAATTTCCAGAAGACAACACAAGAAAAAGTCTAGATGATCTTGTGTTTGGCGATGAGTTTTTAGACATAACACCAAAAGCATGATCCATGAAAGAAAAAGATGGTAAGTTAGACCTCATTAAAAATCTTTTAAAAACAACAGGAGCAAAAAACTTCTGCTATGTGAAAGACATTGTTACGAGAAAGAAAATATTATACAAGCCACATATAGGGAGAAAATATTTGCAAAACACATATCTGATAAAGATGTTGTATTTAAAACACAAAACTCTTAAAATTCAACAATAATATATCATATATTTCAAAATAGCTAGAAGAGAGGATTTTTAATGTTCTCACAACAAAAAAGATAAATGTTTGAGGTGATAAATATTATAATTAGCCTAGTTTGATCATTACATATCATATATAGATATTGAAACAGGTATTGAAACATCACACTGTATTCCATAAATATGTACAATTATTAAATGTCAATTAAATTTTTTTAAAAAAAATCAAATATCTGAAGAACAAGAAGAAACTAAAAAGAAAAAAAAAAACTCAACACAAAGAAAACAATCTAATTAAAAATGAGCAAAAGATTTGAACAGATACCTGACCAAAGAAGATATACAGATGAAAAATAAGCATACAAAAAGATATTCAACATCAGATGCCATTAGAAAATTGTTAATTGAAACAACAGTGAGATACTGTTATACACCACTGGCAAAAATGTGCAGCAACAGAAATTTTCCTTCATTGCTGGTAGGATTGTGAAATGGCACAGCCATTTTAGAAGCAGTTTCTTACAGAGCTAGATATTGTCTTACTATAAGATTCAGCAATTGTGCTTATAGGTATCTACCCAAATGAATGGAAACTTATGTCCCCACAAAAACTTGCACATGAAAAGTTCTGATAGCTTTATTCATTATTGCTAAAAACTAGAAGCAGCCAAGACATCCTTTAATAATGAATGGATAAACAAACTGTGGTGCATCCATACAATGGAATATTATTCCATGATGAAAAGAAATGAGCTATCAAACCACAAAAAGGGAAGAAGCTTAAATGCATATTACCAAGTGAAAGAAGCCCAATCTCAAAAGGCTACATACTGTATGATTCCAACTATATAACATTCTGGATAAGGCAAAACTATAGAGACAATAAAATGATCAGTAGTTGACAGGAGGGAGGAAGGGAGGAGGAAAGTTGAACGAATAGAATATAGGGGATTTTTAGGACAGTGAAACTATTCCATATAATATTGCAAGAGTGGATACATTACATTACACATTTGTTAAATGCATATAACAGCACAATATAACCAGTGAATCCTAACAGAAACTGTGGGCTTTAGTTATTAATAATGTATCAATATCGATTCATCAATTGTAACAAATATGTCATACTAATGCAAAATGTTAGTAATCTTGAGAGAAAAGGAATTCTGTGCTATCTGCCCCACTTTTCTGTAAATTTAAAACTGCTCTAAAATATATTAATTATTTTTTAAAAAGCATTGCATCAGAATAACAATAACTTTGAAGTCAAGAAGGAAGCAGATCTATAATTACCAACTTTTTCCTAATACATTCTAATCTTTATTCATTAATAGACAAATCCAAACTTTTCTTTTATCCAAAAATAAATGATTATTCAAGCATTTAATTTAAAAAGATACATGAATGACAAGAAAGCAAAAACAAAGTAAGATAAATATATTAACATGCTTAAATTATAGTAATATAGACAAAAATCAAACATTGGGGAACTGAAAATGAAAAGAAAAAATAATTCGTAATAATCCAAATACTTTGTCCTTGAAAAATCAGATAAGAAAGAGAATCACTAGATTATCTAATCAAGTATAAATGATAACAATGATAAATACATGGTAGGAATGATAAATGTGACTAAACCACAGATATGGAAATTAGAAAATTATGAGATACGTTATTATGTGTAAAAAAAGTTAAAATTTAAAATCAGTCATTTCAGATGGTTGTCAAAATAAAAAATCAAAATCTCTGAAGCTAAGATGAATCTGTTGTTCTTTTAGAATAAAGAGATGAAGTAGAAATTTCAGGACACCAAGAGGCATAGAAAAAATTCCAAGGTAAATTTATTATCCTTTGCTATATATTTTATTAATTGACAAATAAAGTTGTCTGTATTATGATGAACAACATGATGTTTTGATAAATGTATATACTGTAGAATGGCTAAATCAAGCTAGTTAAAATATCCTTATGTACTGCTTTTGTGGTAAGAACATCTAAAACCTACTGTCTTAGCAATTTTCAAGAATATAGTACATTGTTGATAACTATAATCACCAAGTTGTACAATAGATCTCCTGAACTTATTTATCCTGTGTAACAGAAATTTTGTATCCTTTGGCAAACATCTCCCTAAGCCCCACCTACCCCTAACCCTTGGTAATTATTATTCCACTCTCTGTTTCCATAAGTTTGCCTTTTGTAGATTCCACATATAAATGATATCATGCAGTATTTGTCTTTCAGTGCCAGGCTTATTTAACTTATCACAATGGCCTTCAAGTTTATCCATATTGTCACAAATGACAGGATTTCCTTCTTTTTCAAGGCTGAATAGTATTCCATTGTATATATACCTCATTTTCTTTATCCATTCATCTGTTGATGGACACTTAGGTTGTTTCCATATCTTGATTAACATGAATAATGCTGCAATGAACATGGCAGTGCAGATATCTTTTTGACATACTGATTTCATTTCCTTTGAATATATAACTAAACGTGGGATTGCTGGATCACATTATAGTTCTATTTTTAATTTTTTAAGAAACTTCCATACTGTTTTTCATAATGGTTATGACAATTTACATTCCCACCAATAGTACAAAAGGGTTCCCTTTTCTCCACACCCTTGCCAATCATTCTTATCTCTTATATTTTTGATAAGAATCATCCTAATAGCTCATTGTGGTTTTAATTTGCATTTCTTTGGTGATTAATGATGTCGAATGCCTTTTAATATACCTGTTGGCCATTTGTATGTATTCTTTTGAAAAATGTCTTTTCAGATCCTTTGCCCATTTTTGAAACTGGTTTACTTGTTTTCTTGCTACTGAGTTGGTTGAATTCCTTATATATTTTAGAAATTAACCCCTTATCAAATGTATGGTTTGAGACTATTTTTCCCATCCCATAGGTTGTATCTTTACTCCGTTGATTGTTTCTTTTGCTGTACAGAAGCTTTTTATTAATAGTTTGATACAATCCCATTAGTCTATTTCCCCTTTTTTTGTCTGTGTTTTTGGGTCATAGCCAAAAAAATCTTTGCCCAGACTGACATCAATGTTTTCTTCTAACAGTTTTACAATTTCAGGCCTTAATTTTTAAGTCTTTAAGCCATTTATCTTTATAGTCTTTATCAAAAACAATTATTCCAGTTATAATGATGCTCAACAAATTGCTCCAAAATTTAGTCACTTGAAATAACTGTTTTATTTTAATGGTGATGTTGGAGTCATACCTGGAATTTAAAGAATAGTTGGTAGGGAAGTCCTCATTTGCAGCCTTTTATGGTTGTCAGAGGTCGACTGTGGCAACGATCATCTGCTAGCTCCCTGGGATGGCCATCTACGATGGCTCCCTCTCATGATTGGCAGGTGAGGTTGGCTACCTGCTGGGAGCTCAGCTTGGGACTCTACCAGAGCCCCCTGCTGTCTCAAATATGGAGGTCTCCTCGTAGTTATACTTCTTACATGGCAGTTGGTTACTTCAGAGATAGCACACCCAGGACAGAGGTAGCGAGCCCAGGAAACCAGTCAGATCTGCTTGTCGTTTTCTGAACCAGATTCCAGAAGTAATGCAATATCACTTCTGCTGCATGCTGTTCCTTATGCATCAGTCACTAAGGCCAGCTCAGATTCAAGGGAAGGAGACACAGACAGCCGCAACAATATTACAAAACATTCAGAGACATTTTCAGCTGTGAGATTAGTTCTTTATTAATATTCTGAATAAATAAGGATCCTATATATATATATATATATACGAATGAAAATTGAACCTAGAGAATTTTGCCAGCAAGTAGACCTCTCTTCTTCAAAATAATAAAGGTGTTCTGGATTATTTATATACTCTCCTGAGGAATAAAGCAGGCCATGCTAACATCAGTCACAACACCATTACCTCTGTGAAGGAAAATTTGATGGACAGGCCATCAAATTTATTAGCAAATTTATTAGCAGTAATAATAGCAAGCTGAAATAATTTTTGGACAAAAGAAATGTATAGGAATTCTGCTTGCATTATGAATTCTAGTTTTTGCAATAATCTGGAATGTATCTTTTTGAGAAATACACACAGAAATTTATTTGGACAAAAGATAACAGTCACGATTTATTGTACATATCTATCTTTTATTAGAGAAAAAAGAGAGAGAGACATTATATGTTTTAAAGAAATTCGGGCCATATAAAGCCTGAAGAATTTGAACAAAGATTAGTTGATGAACTCAAAAAAATTTTAGGGAAAATAAATTGCTAGTGTTGACTAAAATAAAGTTAAAATATTACATATAAATATTGTGTATGAATTAAAATAGGAAAAAATCAAATGTATTGAAAAGCTATTCCTGAAAAGATGATGACAAAGAACATTTTGCATTATTTCCTTTAACATTTCAGGAAGAGATATTAGCACATGACAATACAAAGATTAAAAAATGTTAAAAGTCTTAAATCGAGCTTACATAACCTTGATATCAAAAGCTGATAAACAGATATCAAAAGAAAATTACAAACATGAATCAAAATGCTTAAAGTCATCTAAAGGCAAGACAGAATTTGAAACCCCACTGTGTGCATTTGATTCCCAGCTCGAAACAAGACTTATTCTCTTTATGAACATGGGTAAGTCATTTAACTGTCTGTGCCCCAATTATCCCATCTGCAAAATGAGAGTACTAACAATACCTATCTAGTACATTAATTGATAAATAAATGTGAAACATTCGTAATTTTGCTTTTTGTTCACTCAGAAAGGCATTGTAAATAGCTATCCTCTCAGTTTATCTTTTATACCAGTTATAAAAGAGCTATAGACTATTCCATTTTTTTAGATGTATCCTAATGAATTTAACCAATTTCTTAATATTGGACATTTAAATTATCTTCAATATTTTATGTTTTAAGTCACTGAAAAATAATTGCCTTTATCTTGCACATTAGTGATTCCTACTCCTGTACCTAAACCAATAAATACATTATACAGTGAGAGGGAATGTAAATTTCTCAGTTTTTGAGAGGTATGCCTCAATCCTTGATTTGCATGTTTTGAATTCAGATAGCTCTGATTTCTATCCAACAATTGATGTTTTTCTTCTCTTTTTGTTTTAAATCTCTGTCGATTTGATAACATGAGAAGATGTATCATTGTTGTATCGATTTTCATTTTTTAGAGTGAGGTTGAGTCATTTTTATTGGTCATGAATATTTAATCCTTGTCATTTATATATGTATGTGCTATTTCATTTTCTAATGACATGCTTGAGTTTTTCTTTAAGGTGTGAGAGAGCTCATCATACATAAATAAAATAAAGTCTTCATTCAATTCATTGTCATGTGTAGTACAAATAATTTTCCCACATTTTTAACATTTTACAATGCTTAAGATTTATTTTTAATACAGATCTTTTGACTTTTATACTGATTTTATATATATCAATTTTGACTTTAAGGTTATGTTCAGAAAAACTCCACAATTAGAAAATTATATAAAATATAACCTGTATTTAACAATAAACATTTAATTTTTGCCACTTTTTATATTAATATAATTAATTTTTACACCTCATTTTGGTATATGATGTGAGGGAAAGTCTATCTTTTTATTATTTTTCCAAAAAACAATAATACGTATTTCCTTACTCGTTTGGGATTTTACCTTTATTAAATGCTTATTTATCTATTTGGATCTGTTTCTAGATTTATTAGTCTGATCCATTTACTCAATAGTTTGCTCTGTGCCTGGAACACAATAGCATTAATTGTACTATCTAATAGCATAAAAGCCTCAATATTGCCATTCTCATAAAATGTTCTTGACTTATCATTTTTATTTTTCCCAGTGATCTTTAGCATCATTTTTTTGGTTTGTACTTTTATAGGAATGTACTATAAAAGGCTAGAATTTTAAATTTGTAGAGCAATAATTAAAATTGTTACAATATTTTTTTTTCTGTCTATGAACACAATATCTCTCTTCATGCATTCCAGTCCTCATTTATGTCTCTCAAAAAAGTCTTAACTTTTCTTTATGTAGGTGCTCACTCACTCACTTCTCATTTCATTTGTTCCTATATGATTTGTGGTTTTGTTCATATTGTGAGTGGGGTCACTGTCTCATCCCTTATTTTTTCTTTTGCTTACTAGTAAATGAAATATCTATTGCTCCTTAATATGCTTTCCTTGAGAATAGTCACTTTCTTGGACTGTCTAGTTAGGTCTGAAAAAATTTTTCATTGATTCTCGTTAAGTTTTCCCATTAGACATTATATCATCAGGTTTCAATCAGAAATGTCAGGAAACATATATATAAGGGATTTGACTTTACACAGTTGTGGAAGCTGGTTAAGCGATATCTGTAAATCTGTTGTTCTCAGGTTTTCTGCCACAGCTTGAAATCTACAGGGCAGGCAGTCAGGAAGGAAAGATAGCTGTAATGTAGGGAAAAGCAAAAAGAAGCTGAACCCCACAAATGAGCTGAGGCCTGTGACAATGGAGAGAAATTCTTGTAAGTTCCTGTCACCTCTGACCTTGATGGTATGTTGTCTTTCAGAAGCCAAGATGCTTCACGATTACTGCTGGCCCAGGCATCAGAAATGCTAATGTGGTACAGTTATGGGCCCCGCGAGATTAGTCAGCAGATAAACAGCAACATGTGTGAGTCGCAAAATGTCTGATGTTTTATTTCTGTTATCTAAATCTGTCACAAAATTCTCTCTTGTGGATCTCTTTAAATGGAAACTGACAGGCAAGGGAATTCTGGGAAATGTAATTTGGCCTCACGAAGTTGACATATTAAAATGTCTCCATAGACAGACATACCAACTGTCATTTAACAGTAATGTTAATACAGTGTCTTTGTTTCTATTATTTATATTTCTTTCTTTTTCTGATCTTATTTTCTTGTATAGAAAGTATAAAAAATATCCTGGATTATTTTTCCCTCACTTAAATTGAATGTCTACATTCCTTCTGATAATAGCACTGCTGATTTAACATAGGTATGTTTAAATTTAGTGTTATCAACTTGATTCCTCACCTATCAAAAAGGATGCAGAATTTTATGAAATATTTTTCAGCATTTCTTATGCTCATTATTTTTTATGAATACCTTTATCAGATTGCTTTTATTCATGATTACTTACATTAATGAAGTTTCAGATTTTCATTCATCTTTTTCTTTCTGTAATAGACCTGCTTGTTAAACTAATTCTTTTAGATTGAGATTAAATTTCTTTTACTTTTATTTTATTTTATTTTATTTTTTATACAGTGAGAATGGGACGGATTTATACTTTTTTTTGGTGCTCTTTTTTATATTTTGTTATCAGATTTATTCTGTTAACAGATTTATCAAATGAATTGCAAAGATCAGTATGAAATAGATTAAATAGCATGGGGCTTATTTTTAAAATAATTATTTGCTAAATCTAAGTTATATAAATGCTTCAGCAAATTCTTTAGTAGGTGTTTCAATTAAACCTCATTCTTATTTTTTAACAAAAAGTCTTTTCAGATTTTTTAATTAATACATTTAAAAATTATTTTAGTAAATACATCATCCCAATACTTCACACTCTCAAAATTTTCCAGTGTGTTGGATAATAGAGTACTCACTTATATATGGTAAAACTAGAAGGGCCTGGAAAAAAAGAATCATAAAAAATGTTGTAATGCTTCCAGGAAAGACAAGTAAAATTGTTTCACATTTTGCACATGAGCTCATGAAGAATCAAGGACAAAATGTTTCACCAAAGGTTATAGAAGTAGTACAAATAGGTAGAAAATTATAGGCCTACCATTTTGTTTCCCTGGGCAATCTTCATTCTACTAGACCCTGGTGACGCTCCTAATCTGGAGGGTTGGCAAGCAGCTTCATCCTTGTGGTCAAAAGAATGGACTCTGGAGTCCGACTGCCTGATGCGGAACGCTTACTGCTATGTAACATATCCCTCTGTATTCCATTTTCCTCATTTGTAACATTATTCACACTTCTTTGGTAACTGTGAGAATTAAATGAAATTTTTACATGCAATGCACTTAGAACAGTGCCCAACACACCAGAAGCGCTAAACAAATCTTAGCTGTTATTTGACAGATTGAAAGTGAAAAAAACAAACAAACAAACAAACAAACCCTGGATAATCTCCTCATTTCTTTTTAATTTTCCTCTAAAAAAGGTAATGGGGATTCTTTCTGAAATGTGGCTTTTCTAGTTCATTATTTTTCCAGCTTATAAAGGCATTTAGAAGTCACAAGATCATGGACTATCCCAAGAAATAATGCAGACCTTATTGCCAGTCTGAAGCTGTCTAGCTCTCAAATAACACAAGACACAGGAAAATGGGCAACAAAGTAGCCTTTAAGCAGTTACATATAAATTAATCCACTATAAAGGATCCTGGAAAAATTATAAAATGCTATTAAACTAGATAATGCTTTATGTAGTTTCCACATTGCATAGGAAAGAATTGCAGTGAATTTTAATCGTAGATATTTTCCAAAAAAAAAAAAAAAATGTAATTTGCACATATTGAAGAAAACACGACAATTTCATTTTTAATTATATATGTGGTTTTCTTAATGATTATCTTATTAATAACATTGCTATTTGTATCCAATTTAAAAATTAATAATTGCTTATTATAGAAAATTTGCAAATTTGGAAAAAGTTTATTTAAAAAATCACTCACAATTCTACATCTGATGATTAATTAACATTTTTAAGGTATTTTTCTGTGGGTGTGTAGGTGCGTTTATAACCATATATAGCCACTCATAGATATATACTTATAGATACATACACACACATATATGTTTATACACATAAATATGTTACATATATACTACTGATTTACTTGACATAATTTTTTGTGTCAAACTCTGCTCTGGGCATTGAGGATACAGAATTTCAAAAGCACACACACAGGAGGCCCCATTGTCATGGAGCATTCATTCTAGTAAGCACAAAAATATAACCAGATAATTTTAACAAATTTACATCATACTTTTAGGATTTGCTTTTTTGCACCCATGTGTGAATCACTAACCCAGATTTTGTAGTGATACTTTTAACTACCA
Organism: Indri indri; assembly: GCA_004363605.1. NCBI lineage: Eukaryota > Metazoa > Chordata > Mammalia > Primates > Indriidae > Indri > Indri indri. Next base: position 13,661 of record RJWJ010024242.1, on the reverse strand, counting down.
TCCAATTTTAGATTCGGCTTCTTACAAATGTAAAGCCATGTATATCTTTATGGAGTAATCCATGCATATGAACACAATTAGCATTTTATAGCTACAACTATTTAACTAAAAATGTGTTTCTGTTCAATAGATCTAAGGATGCGATTGCTTTACTAAAGTAGCAAGACAAAAAATGGACAGTCTTCTATTGGAAACATGCTGGATCATTTAAACTTGAAGTATAGTGAAACATTTTTAGTTATTACATAATTAACTGCATTTACAGATGATTTAATTACTGAGATATTTGCAAATATGTGCAGAGCTGTGCAATTTTCTATATTTCTAATAGAGTTTTACAGAGCAGATGAAGTTATTTAAGTTGACACAAAGTCCAGATGTTTAACTGTAATTATTTCATCCCCAAATCAATACATTGTGAGTGCTTTTCCCCTAAACTGCTCTTTATCTAAATCCAGCATCAGATGAGAAAGAGCATTTTAATGTATATTCTCTACCAATGTCTCTGTAAAAGAACCAAATACAGTAACACAGTTAGATGCCTATGTCTAGAAGTTATGCACTGCCAACTGGAAGGCAAGGAATTGGTGTTATCAAGGCCTTTTTCTGGTTGCCCATCACAATTTTAGGGCACTCACCTTTATTCTGTTTTGTATATGTGTATGAAAATTTTAAAGACAAAACTTCTCATCTTTGCCTTGCTTCCTCTGCCTCTGATCCCTTAAGTGCAAGTGATTCTTCTAAAATATTGTCTCCTGAGTCTACCCCTTTTTTGTTTATTGCCACCACCAACCAACAAAATCAGCCCATTTGACAGCTTCTTGAGTGGTAATCAGCTCTCCTCTTTTCAATTCAACTTTTACTAAACCTCTTGAAAGAAAACTTTCATCATGCATTAAAACAAAACCAAACACCTCAATATTTTGCTTGTTGGGAATATAAGCTCCTCTTGCAGGCATCTCATGTTGTTAATTTAAACGTGAGAGACTCTTTATTTGAATTAAAAATTGTAAGAGTTGTAGATTTCAATGTATTTTCTTCAGGAATGTCAAAAGAGTAATTAATATGGATCCTTAATTGGCTTCGAAACGCAAACCTAGAGTAGGAGGTGAAGCCTCAGGCTTCTGAATGGATGAGAACCGATGCCATGAACCACCATGGCAACTTTTTACCAGAGGGTCCTTGTCCTGCTTCAACTACATCAATGTCTGCAAAGCTGAGAACTTGGGTAAGAGAAACTTGCGATATTTGAAAAGGAAATGAGAAAAGCCTAGGTTCCTAGTCTCCAGAGAGTTTTGAGCAAATGCCACAACATCCTTGTGTGACAGGCTCAGGATGAACAGGTTGAAAGGTGTGGTTGCTTTGCCCCCATCTAGGAGGGTCAGCAGCAAATATCTTCAGAAACTTTTCTATAAAGGACTTGGCCTCTCCCTGGCTTCACCAGAGGCCACAGGTCTAAGAAACTGGAAAACAGAGATGTCAGCTTAGTTTATTGTGAGCACATCATAAGAATTTAACAATTTCAAATCACAGTTTTAAATCTTTTGGAACTTAAAATTTAGGATCAAAGGGCACAGTAACATTCTCTGAAGCCCTAGTACCTTAAAAGAACTCCTTTAGCTATAGCAGTTGCAAGGAAGGTGTTAATGACACAAAGTATGATCTGTAGTTTTAAGGAGAGAAAATATTCTCCTGAGCTTATTATTTTTTTAATCATGCAGTTTGAAGATCCTGTAGTTTTTAAGGCAAAATACTAGAATTACAAAACTCAGAAATAAGATAAAAATAGGCTTGAAAATCTCAAATTTACAGTATGGAATCATCACAAAACTATTAACAAACATAATACAGGACAAGTTATGTTTTAAATGTAGACGATTTCCTTAATCTGACCCTAACCTGCACATTCAGCATAATCTTCACTATTCTTTAGTGGCTGACACATAATATTGGTGGGAGTGCAACAACAATAAGAAAATTGAATAAATGGATGAACTCTTCATTGGAATCACATTAATCTGGCCACAGTCTTCTCCACACAGGCCATGAACTTTCCTATCTTTTTGCCTTTGCTCAGAGTATTTCTTCCATAATTTTACAAGACTTATATTACATTCTCCCAATTTTATCAGTCATCAGTTACCACTGTCTCTCAGATCATCTAACCATTCTCTGAACGATTGTATCTCATATGACTCATTTATACTACTCTAACTCGGCCCTCTCTAATCCAACAGCCCCTAGGCCCTTCTCCCCATTGTATCACAAATATTTAAATTCCAAAAACATGAGCCAGGAACCATCTGTTTAACCTTGTTCTGCCTAATTTCCCTTACCTATAAAGTAAGAATAATCATAATGCTGACTTTATAGATAATGAATAAAATAGTACATGTCAAGTGATTAGAACAGGGCTGGGTACAGAGTAAGCAGTCAGTCAATTTCAGTTACTTAAATCACATGCATACACACACAGAACAAAACATAAAACATCCTTCTTCTTTTTTCCCATCTGTTCTGGCTGCCACTGTGAAGTAGCATGAAGTACCCTTTCTACTCAAATGTTCGTTATTGGAAGAGTAACATCTGCTGCAAGACTACTGCCTAAAAATGCCCCCAGGGTGTCCAAATGGCAGGTGGCCAGAGCAAAAGTGGATTCTGTGCAGTGGGGAGGATGCGCCACACCCCTCTCAATTGCGACTTTGCCACTTCAGCCCTGAAGCATCTCTGACTGTGGCCAGAACTCAGTTGAAGGGACATGGGAATTATTTTACCGTCCCGTCATCCCTCTCTTGTTCTCGTGACCCCTTCCCTAACTTCCCATAACATTTTTATCATCCATCCGAATTTTGAAACTAAACTTCTTATGTATATCTGTGAGTCCATTGTCAGCTAATATTGCTGTGGATACATGCATGGTGCGAATCCGTGTGTGAGTTGGGGAGGTATTGTGTTCATGAGCAGTTCCTCAGTCAATAAAAATATGTGGTTATCTTACCTCTTCTTTTACCTTATACCATCATGTGTATACCTTTATTTTGCTCCACCTATTACAGGGTAAACTCTCTTTTACATTGGAATGTCATAGATGTATCTCCTAGAGTACTCAGAACAAAAATGTTCACACACATAAATAGACTGTTAGGAGCTAATTGTCTGTGGGTCTCTCTCATTTCTTTTTTTTTTAATTTTTAATTTTTAGTTATTATGGATACATAATAGTTATATATATTCACGAGGTACATGTGAGGTTTTGATACAGGCTGCATGTCTTGTATGGACTTTCGTTCCAGAATATGTTTACAAGGGTGTTTGTAGAGCAAATAACCTTGTAAGACAGAGATAGTGTTTCCCTCTAGGGAGAGAGCAGATTTGTTTCCTTACGTAGATATTAAAGATAATGTCTCCCTTCAGGGAAAAGGTGGGGCGGTATTTCCTAAGAAACCTGAGATTTTCTACTGTGATGCAAACCCACAGAAGAATTTCCATGCAGACCACTCCACATTGCCACAGGACTGAGGGAGCAAGAAAAACTGAGGCCGACATGAAGCTCCTGCTGCTTGCTGTGCCATGAGTAATAAAGTTCATACTCTCTGACCCAGGAATATCGTGACTTTTGCCAGCCCCATAACTTCTGTCTGCATTCATGAAACAAGTTCACTTGGAAACAGGGTAAAATCTTGGAACCTTTATAGTTCTTGATAAAGACTCAGAAATTCTTAAATTTACTTACTTTCTAATTCACAGGATAAAAAGAACTGATTCGAAAAGTATCAAATGGTTAAATTTACATTATACATACCTTGTATAGTTTTCATATATGGATATGCAAGTTTCCTTGTCTTATAATCCCATAGTTTAGCAATAGTTTAGGGTAACCCAACAGTTTAGGGCGGATGTGTTCTGCTATAGCATATCTGACTTTTACTTCAGAAAGTTAAAGAACATTATGTACTTGTGCTCTATCCATAGACAACTCAGGAAAATAGATTACACGTAATTACCTCTGTAGCTCATACTTCCCTTTCCCACTGATGAGTAAATACAATATATATTCAACAACTATTGCAAAATTTAATTATGTTATGAAGGACAAAGGAGCTTATTCATTTGAAATTATTATGATAATAAAAGATGGATCATGTGTGATACAGTTGCTTGAACATATGAAAACTGGTAGCCTGTGGAGTGAAATAACCAAAAAAGTGAAATAGCAGCCAAAAAAATGAAAATCCTTCAGGAATATATTCAAAAGTATCAAATTTTCTATAAAGTAGCCCAAGCATTGTCTATTTTTTGATACATGAGGGAAACAATGGCAAGAAATCTGCACATGAAGGGCATAACTTTTTAAAAAACATTAACACAAGAAATCAAGCTTTCAGTTAATCCAGCCATTCACTACAACAGAGATATGCACATTCTTAAAACCAGAATCATTCTTATAACTATGGGGTTCCAAACCAATATTAAGCTTTTCTTTTCGTCAAAGGGGTTTTTGGAAAACAGGTTGCAAGTCACTCAAAAAATTTCCAATATGAGGTATATAATCTGTACATATCGGTGGCTCATATATGTAATTTTTGTCTCTCTGATTTGCCTAATGCTCCATTAATTATTAGAAATTATTTTTTTGATCAGTGAGTATTACATGGATAATATGGATGATTTTCCACCCAGATGTACTACAGATATAAATAATGATATGGCAAAATGTTGACATTGGCAATAATGCATGGTCTTGTATGATTATGCTATATGTACTTTCTTGTACAGAAAAATATAAATCTACTGATCAATTAGTATTAATCCATGCATTCTGAGCATGGCCTAATGAGGGCTGAATAGATTTCTACTCATCCATCTCTACGCCTTGTCTTCTATGCTTTGTGACCATAGGTCTTTATGCTCCATAAAGATATCTTGATATCATTAGCATGGTGGTCTATTAGACAAAATTTAAAGTATATTCTATTCCCAAAAAGCACAAGACCAGATCTGTTTCTTCCTATCTTTGTTGTTTTTTTGGCTTCAGAGAAAGAAAATAATCACATTAGCATGATCCAAAGAGGAGAGCACACAGGTGTTTTATAGTTGTTGTTTATTTAGTTCCACATGTGTGACTTGTGTTTAGGGCCTCTGAAGTGAGCCTGCCCTTTGGATAGACACCTGTTACCTCGAGTGAAGGTGCAGTCATATGTGATCTCTCTCCATCATCTCAGCCAAGCGCATGCCGGGTCACCAGTGAAGAGTCAGACTAGATCCTTGTTCAGAGGTACCCACTATTAAAATGCTAATTACATCTTTTTTCCAGACCTTTATGCCTAAAAGCAAAGAATTAGGTAAAGTTTAAAGGGAAATTGGAAGCAATATCTCATTAGTAACACTGGAATTAAAATTCGGTGATAAAATACAGTTAGATAGAATGAATAAGATCTAGTATTTGATAACACGACCCAGTGCCTACAGTCAAGAATAAGTTATTATATAGTTTAAAACAACTTAAAGAATGGAATTAGAATGTTCTTAACATAAAGAAATGATAAATGCTTGAGGTGATGGATACCACAATTACCCTGATTTGATTATTACACCTGTGTGCCTATATCAAAACATCACATGTACCCCATAATATACAACTATTATGTACCCATAATAATTAAAAATAAAAGATTAAGGTATGTATATATAAATTTTAAAAATCCAATGATGGAGATGCAAGATGATGATGAAATAGGGTTATCAATTATTTTTTATCTTGATATGAAGGAGTGAAACTACTGACTCAACTGTCTGTGTTCTAATCTTGGATCCTAGAAGTCACAGTGGCCTTTGAAGTGCTGCTCTTGTTCAGACAACCTGGCTCTTCCACCTATGATGCACTCAGGGGCTCCAGAGTAGTTAGGCTTTAAGGCGGTATAAAGAAAAACTGAATAAAAATTTATTGTCTCAAATTCCATAGCTACTCTTGGAATTTACCTGTGTTGCTCAGATGCCCAAGTTAACTCTGCTTCTTATTGCCATGGCCCATTTCCTCATCCTTCCCAAAGCCCAAGGCTGGATTCCAAAGAACTCTGCCTGTGTAATAGTTACCTATCACCATGTTCCTGAACTGCATCTCAGTACACTGGATCCTGGACCCAACCCGTTGGCCTGAATCTATGGAATCTCTGTTAGTTTAACTCTTTCAGCAATAGTCCTTGCCTTGACAGACACACTGAACTGGCTCGTGGCTTCCTGGTTTTGTCTTTCTGATACATCACATCTGCCTAGCACCTCATGGCCAGTTTCTATAGAACACTTTGGTAAATAAATGAAGTTTGGCACCATAGCCCTAGTAATTCAATAAATTGAAAGAAGATGCCTGCCATAATTATAAATGTTGTGATTATTAAAACTCAGTACTTGCCTCTGGTCAGAGCCATGTTTCTTGTTTTCCTCGTGAATTTCTTATCTGGTTACCATAATAACAACTTTAAAAATTTTAATGTTAGAAAAAAATCAAAACAAAGGTTTGATGGATATTTGATTTCTAGATTATAAGAGCTTTTCTTTTCAAACTGTATTCATTCTACCTCTTACACACTTGATGTTTATATTTTAATATGTAAAGAGAGTCACAGTTACTATATTTTAGAAATGGACAATTAATTCATTCAACAGCAATGTTCAAAGCAAAATCAATGTGCCTGGCCCTGTACTAGATGCTAGAGAAACGTCTGTAAGCATGATTTTCTATCCTCTTAGAGTTTATAGTCTAATTAAGAAGTGCTGTATTGAACAAAAATAATTTGATCTCTTCTAAGAAGTAATAAATATGCCACACATATTCATATCCTTCTTTTCTTCTACTACGTGAAACATCGCACTTATGTGTAGCAGGCTTATTTCACATTTTCCTTTTCCCCTGGTCTACAGTCAAGGAACAGACTGATTTTATACCTTAAAAATATGAATGTAAATAAAATGGCCTATTTTTTCATAATCTAATAATGAGAGACTATCTTCTCAATAAAACCAGTAAACAATGTAACAATTTACTGAGCAAATACTAGATATTTCCAGAGTAAAACATAAGTATGATACATAAACCTCTCTTAAGAAGTATACAATATCATCAGAGGAAACCTAAAACTCATAATTATTAAAGCTATAGAAATGCTAGAAAGGGTCACATAAGTGAAAGATAACATCAAGTTGGCCAGTGATAATCAGAAAATACAAAATGTGGTAGCTGGCAATCGAGATTTTTTATGAAATGTAATTGGCATTGTATGCAGACGTTTCAGGGATTAGAAAGAGAGTAAACTAATCACAATAATGGGGAAATAATCTAATATCTTCAAACCAATCTATTTTTATTTCGGTAGTCTGTAGCATCTAGCGAATGACAGTTTGGTCAGGAATTTTATGAAGAACTTTAAAGCTACTAGAAAGAAATTTTAATACAATTGATAAGCAATAGGATTCCAGCAAAAAAAAAAAAAAGTTGAAGAGAAACATATGTTGGGTTCATTGGGAGTAAGAGAAGGGAGGGCAGGGAGAAAAGATTAATGGAAGTTTGGAAAAGGTGAGTTTATAGGCCTACTTATTATTATAAAGAGTCTAATTGCAACCTGGAAGAAGTAATAATGGAAAAGAGGGTTGGAGTCAAGAAATACAGGGGGAGGAAAGTTCACAAGACTTTATAATTGGCTGTGTCGAGGTCTATAGAGATGAAGCTCTCTTCTTTCCCTTCTCCCAGAATGAACCCTCCCCAAGGCCAAATCTGAAGTAGTCTTCCTTGGTAATTAATATGGTAATAATTATGTGATTGAGGGAAGACTATGTGAAACCATAGCCTCCTTCATTTGGCTTAGTCTTTTTTCTTGACAGTTCCATCACCTCTAGAGGAAATAGGAAATATCGGAAGGCATTCTTATGCCTTTGGTACTGAAACAAGGATAAATTATCTTAATTTACTACATTTAAGATTATGGGCGAACAACTAAAGTATACACATAGCTGTGATTAAGTAAATGAGTTAAATAATATGTGAGGTTCAATATGTCAAAACCTTAAAATACTAAATATTTGCCCATAAGCAGAATATTATGCCTACATATTTGGGATATTAACACATTTTTCTTACATTTTAAGGTAAGTATCCATGCATATTTCTAAAAGATCAATCCATTGGATAATGGTGATTTAGATTAGGTGCTTTATCTCATTTAAGTAAAACTTTTCCAGAATCCTGTGGTTTAAGATATCATTTTATGTATGTTGGGTTGAATACTTGATAGAACAGCAGCAATAAATGGCTACTCTTAGTGGAGACCTGGCTTCATTGGCAATTGCCCCTTCTTCTTTATGATGTCTTCCATATGGAAGATAACACTGCACTCAGCAATAGTCAAAGCTGTACTGCCCCAGCTGCACTGGCACACAGCAAGCCTTCTGAAGAACAGTGCTTGTTCACTGAGATACATTAGAGCTTCCCACTGGACATCTAATACAGAGGATCATATTACCTGTACTCCACATGCCACAACCAAAGGTATTTTGTTATTTCACAAAGTATTTGTTCAGGAATCTCTACAAAGAACAAAGTAGTATATCGTCCATTTTAGGAAAAGACCTAAATGAAAATTATGAGTGAAAGAATAATTAAATGATATTTTTCATTTATATCTCAAATATTCTATTAAACCAACATGAGAAGATTATCCAAATGAAAATTTGTTAAATCAAATGTTGTTTGATTTAAGTGTCACTAAGTTCATTATATGTGGCACATTGTATGTGTCAGTTTTAATGTAATCTGACATCCACTGCTTTATTATGTAAATCAAAGCTTTTATAATAGTGGGCTATAATGGAAAGGAGAAAGAAACTCTTTTGGGAGGGTACAAGTGAGTCTCTCACCTGCTTTACACAGACATGTTACAGAGCCTGTAAAAAACATTTTGCTCCCTCTTTTTCTGGCTTCTCAGTGAATGTTACAACTCTGAAAGATTCTATAAAATGACCCATAATGTCCATAGGTGATAGCTCACACCTGTAATCCTAGCACTTTGGGAGGTTGAGGAAGGAGGATTGCTTGAGGCCAGGAGTTTGAGACCAGCCTTAGCAACATAGCAAGATCCTGTCTCTACAAAAACTAAAAATAAACAAATAAATTAGCCGGGTATAATGGCACACACCTGTAGTCCCCACTACTTGGGTGGTTAAGGCAGGAGGATCCCTTGAACCCAGATGTTTGAGATTGCAGTGAGCTATGACGATGCCACTGTACTCTAGCCCAGGCAACAGAGCAAGACCCTGTCTCAAAAAACAAACAAAAAAGACCCATAATGAGAAAGATGAAGGAAATTTAGCTAAGGGTGGAAAATTAAGTATCTAGAATGTACATTTTTGTTATTTTTTTCCTGCATAAACACTTTATTCATTTTATTTCTTAATTAGTGAATGTTACAAATAACATACAGTGTAACCTTCTTTGGTGGTTCTTTGACTTATTTTTTTATTATACCAACCAAAAATGATTATAAGTTTCCTTCCTTTTTAAGTTTTGATATTTACGAATGTACTCGCATTCAGTCAAAAACCTGTATATTATGATACTTATCTATTTCCCTAAGTGGATTATAAAATCCTCGCAAGCAGAGATTGTGGTGTAGTCCCACCGACATCCCTACTACATAGAACAATGCCTGGAAAATGAATAATAGGTGCTCAGTACATGTAGAAAGAATGAATAAAGCAGCATTGAATTCCTATTAAAAGTAGCAGGGGCAAAAGTGTTAACACTAGCTACAATACTACATTGGCTGTGAAACTCTCTAAAAAATGGTGTATTGGATTTCCCTTCAACCCAACAGATACAGCAATTAGCAAGTGATAAAAATGAACCTAATCTTAGCAGTTATTTGATGATGACCTTGTTTGTTCTGGTGTAGATCTCGGCTCATATTTTAATGCCGCAGCTTACAGCTGCAGCTTTGTGACATGTAGGGCGTAATTTGGAGTTCAAAATTGTTTATCAACTTTATAAAGAAATGTGCTGCAATGAATATGAAGCATGGAAGTGTGTGAGAACATTCTCATTTAAAAATAATTGGAACAATGAAATAGTACTCAAAGGTTCAACAAACGGCAGGGAATTTTAGTTGACGTGACAAATAGGCCATTTTAAGGGGACAGAAGTCAGTGAAAATAATAAAGACCTCTGGGAATTTTAATCTTTTTTGTCAAGAATAGTATCACAGATGTTTTTCTAAATCTGGAGAAAATAATCAGTGTCTATAGTAAATAGAAAATGGATTAAATGTGAGAGTGTTGTTCTTTGAGATACCATAACCTGTTGTGCCAGAACACGTTGGCTTTTGAGGTGACATAACACACAATGACGTGATGAGATGCAATCAAAATAAAGTTTCAAATGAGCATGTTTCTGTATCTGATACTTGCTAATCATTAGGACACAGGGGCCTCATGAATAATTTTATCCTAACTTTATTACACTACACAATGTTTCCACAGATACTCTATAGGTCTGGTACAAGTTTGGCCCATGTGCTTGCCATTTTTTCTGTTACGGTAAATAGTTAAGCTCCTTTTAGCTTTTAAAAATGTGACTACTGTCCTACCTATGTTTCTTAGGCTGCTTCTTAAATTGCTGTTTTCTTTAGATAGTGGATTTTGTATTTTCTAGGAGTGATTTAAAGGTTTCAGAGATGTTTAATAGGGTGTCTAAAAGGATGGAAGACAATTACCGAAAACTTCCAGAGTGGAATCCTTATGTATATATCTTACTAAGTGGTTCTTTATAATAAAGAAACTCTCAAAATACATACTTTGCCTTTCAGTTTTCTTCAAAAAATCTTCCCAGAAATTCAGAGAGCAGGGAATACATTTTATTTCATCTCAAATTTTCTAAATATGTTACATCTTATCATTCCATCTTTCAGTTACATCCTGACAATGCTGTGGTATATAATGTGTGTGTGTGTGTGTGTGTGTGTGTGTGTGTGTGTGTGTGTAACATTGTCTCTTTCTATCTCACTGTATGTTACAGGTGATCAATTGCCTCTAAAATAATTACACTTCTGCAATGAATTTTCAGAATAACACACCTTAGTCTTCATAACTTTTTATGTAACAAATTAAATATTGTTTACACTTTGCTGCAGAAACACAAGAAATGTCAGTTAAAAGGACCTCAGAATAACAGGAAAATATCTCTCTGACATTAAGTTGTTTCAGGCTTTCAAATTTGCCAGAAATGTATTTGTCTGAAAGAGCATGGAGAGAATGTTCTGTAACAACCAGTGTAGTATGCAGTAGAAGGTAACTGTATTTCTGGACATCCTTGAATTTGTATTTATTTTTCTTGTTGTTGTTTTGAATTTGTATTTATATCTTTTTTAGCTACTTGGAACAAAAGTAATAGAAATATAAAAATGCAGTTGATAAACATACTATATTCTGAAATGTGGACTTTTAACAATAAAAACAGAATATGTGAAATTATTTTCAATCATATATCAATCTTGATTTAAAGAATTAAAAAGCGATTTGAGTTAGTAACACATAAGCCATCATGGGATAAGGAAGTGGCTGCATCACCATAACTTAGGGATACATTAAACTAACAAAACCTGGAGGATGATCAAGAAACAAGGACAGATAGATTTCTCTTCCCCTTTCCTGTCTAAATGATAAGTTTGTGTGGAGAAATTGATAGTTAACATCTGGACTAAACAATAATTAGACCCATATGTTATCTGTAAATTGTTACAAACTTTTGCTAGGGTTAATTGTTTCTATAAACTGTATATGGTTGATTATGCAGTATTACTTCATTTTCAATTCATCATTTTCTGACCTTTACAATGCCTACAAATGAATGAGCCTTTTCAAATATTGTTAAACAGAGGTACCTGAAATTAGAAGACTAATGTTTATAGTCAAAGTGCTGATTCTAACTTGCAAGCAATCCTGTCGTGGCAGAGACCACTAGCTGACCCCTAATAATTCCCTCTACTTCCTTTTGGTAACAGAACCCCCAATTTTATCTGGGTACATGGCCTCCCAGATACAAGCAATATTTATCAACCTCTCTTGTAGTTAGGTATGGTGTCGTGATTAAACTTGGGCCAATGGACTAAAATGATGTATGCTACTTCTAGGCCACATCCTTAAAAGGAAGCAGCCCTTCAGTTTTATTTTGTTTCTCCCCATGGACTAGAATGCTAATGGGATGTGAGTGAGCCAGATTCATCCATGCAGATGAAGAGAATAACCTTAGGAATGACTGCACAATAAGAAAGAAGAAATCCACATACCTAGATATCCTAATTCAGAAGAATCAGCCCAAACAAACAATGAGCTTGGTCTTTTAGTTACAAGCCTGTAAACCCCAAATAAATTTTATATTGTTTAAGCTATTGTTATTTAATTTCTGTTAAAACAGGTACAATGACATCTTGTACTAACTTGTAGGACTTGCCTAAAAAATGGAAAACCTTATAGAAAGTAGGAAAAATAGTCTTCACAAAAACCTTTACAGTCCCATGAACAGAAGGATATTTTATGGTGCCTACACATGCACAGGTAGTGTATACTTCATGATCAGAAACAGTTATATAAATTCATGCCAAAACTTTTACTGTAAATAAATATCAATTATAGGCTAGCAGTCTCTTCTGTCAGTGTGCACACAAAATTGTTGTGGAGATATGACTCATTTGAATGAGAATTTAGAGTAACAAGAAATGTATAACTTCAAATGCTAAGTAACATCCTATGCAGGGTGATGTTCTTGACTAAAAGATGGTATAAAGGAGGAAGGACAATTGTTGTGGTCAGACAGCCTCACTATGACAAAGATAATAATGAATTTGGAATGATTTTTAGAATTGTCACTGAAATACAGACCAAAACGTAGTCAGGAAGCATTTAGATTATTACAGAGAAGCATAGCTTGGAGAATATTTTACTTTTGTGAGGGCAGAAGGCACTATCATTTGGACACAAAATCAGAGCTTATAGATCTGTTTATATTTATGAACTTTCCAAATTTCTCTACAGGCTGCCTTTGGCATGGATTTCTGATGTAACATCAATAAATTTTCTATTAGTAAGATCTGCAAAGAAGCAACATTCTTATCATAATTAGGCAAAATATATTAATCCTGTCACTGACAAGGCCACTATATAATCAATTGCTGCATAGAAATGGTGAAGATATTTTGTCTCATTCTGCAACATAATTAAACATTTTCAAGATATGATCAGGTGGGCTTTATCCCAGAGATGCAAGGATGGTTCAACATACACAAATCTATAAATGCAATTCGCTACATAAATAAAATCAAGAACAAAGACCATATGATTCTCTCAATAGATGCAGAAAAAGCATTTAACAAAATCCAGCACACTTTTATGATAAAAACTCTTAACAAAATAGGCATAGATGGGCCGGGCGCGGTGGCTCACGCCTGTAATCCTAGCACTCTGGGAGGCCGAGGTGGGCGGATTGTTTGAGCTCAGGAGTTCGAGACCAGCCTGGGCAAGAGCGAGACCCCGCCTCTACTAAAATTAGAAAGAAATTAATCGGCCAACTAAAACTATATAGAAAAAATCAGCCGGGCATGGTGGTGCATGCCTGTAGTCCC